>JAQFYC010001377.1:0-35282 GCA_034694165.1 Tomocerus mixtus | reverse complement strand
TAGTTATTAAATTTAGGTGAAGGCTGATAATCTTTCATAAAAGTTTCAGTAATGCAAATAATTTCATGTTCCCTTTGTACAATTATATCTGTAAGAGCAATAACCTTCTTCTTTAACCCTCTTATATTGACTTGTGAGATAATAATTTTGTTGGACTTACAATTTTTATTCGGCTTATCGTGTAAAGGTACCTCATTATTAGTTTTGTTCAGTGGTGCATCTTTGTGTAAGTGTATGTGCATTCGATGCCTTGGAGTCATTCGCCGTTCAGTTGTGTTGAGTAGTCAGTCCGATGTGGCAGTATCCATTGGGCTAGCCCGTTGATTATTACGAGTTGCTTTCGTCTTTTTAGTTTGGAGACTTGTTCCCTCATTCATGTTATCAGTTTGCTTCCTCTTAGTGTTTTGGCGAGTCCGATTGGCTATTGGGGTTGTTTTGGCTTCGATTTGTTGCGCTTTAGTTAAGTCACGTCGAACATAAACATCCTTGAATTGGTCCATATCTTTCAGATGAGAACAATTTTCGAAGACCGTTTTCTTTAGCGATGAGCAGTTCAGTTTTAGCCGTATTGGGCGAGGGCGCTCGGTGTCTGGATTTATCTGGCCAATTCTTTCACAATAGCTAACGACGTCATGCCCGGGTAGCAGAATATCAAGTAGATTTTTGAGAACATCACCTTCCGTTTCATCTGCCTCTTTTATTCCGAAAAAAATAATATTATTTTTTCTTGTAATCCTTTCAGAGATTTCGTTTACTTGCTTGATGTTGGTACTGTTGCTACTTTGTCCTATAAAGGTAACTTTACTTTCCAGTTGATGCACCTTGGTTTCAATTAAACTAATATTAGATGATAGTGTCACATTTTCAGTAGTTAATGCGTTGACCTTTTCCTTAAGTGTACTTATGTCTGCTCTGATTGCTTTTTGCTCCTTGATGATCATATCAAGCTTGTCTGACTGACTGTCCAATTGTTCAAGTTTCTCCAGTTTCTCCAGTTTCTCCAAGATTAATTTCTCTATTGCAGTCATTTCTGGTTTAGTGTAAGGTCCGGATGTTTTTGGCGAGTGTCCAAGAGGCATTTTTGCTATAATAAAGTAGAGTTACGAGCAGTAGAAGGGAATTACAGGCAATAATTATGTAGTGTTTTCGAGTTTACAATTATAGGTAGAATAGATCAATTGAGTTAATATAAATTTGACTGGCCTTCAATAGGCTTTAGAGAGAAGAAGGATAAACCCCAGTTAAGCTATATAGAAGATAGTTGTTTAATTGTTATTGTCACTGGAATAAACCCTTCAACTCTCACAAAGCATTAGGATCCGTAAGTTAGATTGTGTCCTCTTCGTCCAGTTTCGTCTGATATTTGGCTATTTTTCTATCAATTTTGTAGCTTAAATTACCAGGAATCCAAATATGACACTTAAGTGATTAAATTAATTAGGTAATTTAGTCAAATTATTAAATAAACTCAAAATTTGGTCAAAAATAGGCAGAAGACCGCTCTGTTCAAAAAGCCCGCTATATAAGATCAAGTCACTAATTAAAAGCGGGCTAAATAGACATAAGATGCCATTTTGTTTTGGTGAATTTTAAAGCGATTAGCTTAGCTTAGTAGAGTAGTGTATCTGTAGTAAGTAAGTAACTAACTAACTAGTATGTATTACATGCCTAGGTAGGTACGTAGTGTGAACTGTGAATATAGGCTGGAACTGTTTCTCAACTGTGTTATAACGTTCTATACGAGTTTAGCATGATTTGCTCTTCAACTAAGGATTTACTAGAACATAGATAACATCCTTTGGGCTGAAGTGAAACTCAAACTCAAATTCAACTCAGATACTCACATCACGATCGCATCACACCAAGTCGCAGTCAAGTCAAGTCAACTCAAGTCAAGTCAAATCATTCCATACCAAACCAAACCAAACCAAGTCAAGGCAGTAGAAGTAGTATTACTACATACATACATACTATACTATACTATACACAGTAGAATATAATAGAAGGCAAGGGAAGGATGGAGAATGAATCTACAAGCGCAGCTTGTTTTTTAAGTAGAACTGACATGACGTTAGCTTAGCTTTAGCCATTACTATATTTCGCATCTATTACCTATATACTATATACACTATATATCTACTTATGTACTGTGTAACTACATATGAAATGTAGTTACTTACACTAAAAAGACTATGACAAGGATGTGTGTGTGTATCACATTGGCTTAGAGCTCCTTTTCAGGACAAACCAGAATCTGACTCTGACTCTACTGCTTGTTTCTAGTCTTATTCTCATTTCTGCACAACTTACTACTCTAGTATGCATGTGCGAATATCTCCACTAGAGATACACTACACTTACACTACACAGTACAAGTACAAGGATAATAATAGTAATAGTATCTTCTTTGCAGTACAGATACACTACACTACAGTACACACTTACATATTGTAGAGTACACTCGTTATGTATACTAATCTTGTGCTGAGTTGCTTTTGAGTTGAGTTCAGTTGAGTTGACTCATACTATGCTCAACTAATCTTCGTAACGTATGTGCAGTACAATATGTAGTGCTTGTTTGTATGTACAAGCAGATTTTAATAGTTTAGCGACTAGTTTAGTTGTATGGTCTCCTAGGTATAGGTTATGTTATGAATGTACTAATGTTGTGTACTAGTATCTGTCCGTATTAATTCTCCATGTTGTTTTCCTTGTTTCTTTCGCACGTAAATCTGCAAATCCGCATTGTACTAATGTCTACAGACTATTAAAGTGTGCTAGTTTACTTATAGTTACTATTTCTACCATTCTATTCTACTCTAACTAGTGTATCTTAGTTTAATGGTCTTAGCATTCCGCTCATTTCTCCTCTATTAGTAATTTCTACTGCTTCCGCTAATTTTTTTGATGTACATTTTCCACTTGTATACAAATATATCACTTAATTGTATACAAAGTTGCTTTCTAAGCTCTACCTACGTATTATAAATGTTTTTTCTATAAATAAAATGAACGTAGTATAGTTATAGTAGAAACTTTGTATAAAATATAAAGATAAATTGATATTCGAGCTACTACTGTAGTAAAGTAACGTAGATTCATGTTTTATTATCCTATGATATTTTCTTTGCTAAAGAATAAAGAAAGTTTTTGATATGATTTTGTGTTGAGATGTATGTACGTATGTAGATAGGAGAGCTAGAGTTGTAGCATACGTGTGTAAGATGCCAGGGATCTATTAGATGATCTTTTTGACTCCGGGTTAGATGTTAGAGGCAAAAGGCACTGCGCCATGGCATAGAGAGGCATACCATGCCATGCCACCATGTTTCCCCCCGAGTCTTGATTCTTCTGCATGAAATGCGGTATTCATATTGTTAATAGAATATAGCTATAGAATTTGAAGTGGAGTGAGTGGACTCGTAGAATCCTAGAATATCATCGCATCCTGACTCTGACTGCCAAACTAACATAGTAGAACTACAGATATGTAGAACCTCCATACGCTAAGGTGAAAATCATAAAGTTTGTAAACGAGTGGATTGGATTGGATTGGATTGGAGTGGCCAAAATTGAAGCGTAGTAAGAGTAAGAGTAAAAGTAAGCTGTCATATCACATCCCTTTCGTATTTCTAGTCTACTTAGTTACTACACTACTGTACAGTAGTCATAGTAAAGCTGCGTGGAGTTGAATTGACTTCTTTACATTGCGTTGCGTGGCTTCCTTTTGATTTTCCTTCACATCAGCCTTTTCCGCTAACGAAACCTGTGCCGAAGATATAAACAGAGATCAGATCAAACAGATTAGACTATTCCATACTCATACTTTTAGTAGTATTGTATTTATCTGTACAATATAACCAAAAAAGACACAAGCCTACATATTTAGTATAGTGCAAATACAGATATAATAATAATACTATCACGTACACACCTTTATATATACAATTTCTGACTTTTTATATATAAATTGTATGAGAAAGTGTGGGAAATAGATATAAGGATAGATTTTTGTATATATGGACTATGGAGTAAAGTTTCTTGCGCTCGTGCTAAAAAATTCTTGTGTACTTTCCTTTAGTTACTTAAGTACTTATATGAATTTCCCAGATATACTATATATGTGTAATAGTGTACTATGAAGCATGTGTAGTAATGTTTGTTATAGTTTTGCTCCTTAGTATTCCCTCCAGAATTTACACGTTGCTTGTTTTGCCTTGACTTGGCGTTCCATGGCTTAGCATACCTTATTTTACTTAGGTAAACGTAGCGCTACTTTACTTTACTTTAGAGAAGGAATAGCATTTTCATTTTCTTTCGCTTTTGTTTGCTTCCTCTTGGTGTTGGTGTTAATATTAGGGTTGGTGAATTGGATAGTCGTCGAAAATGAAAGGGAAATAGGAGAGATTTTCGTATTTTGATGAAAATGTATGGCTGCCTAAGGTATGTAGCCGGAAAAGTTAAAGTTAGGCTACATTACACACACACGTACTGTATATTATGGGTAACCATATTCAGTTCAGTAAAGTTAGAAATATTACAGGAGTGTGTGTGTGTGCTTTCTAGTTTAGTTTACCTTGTCTTGCCTTTAGTGTTCACAGTTCACATTGTTATGCTAGTTTAGTGGAGTTGAGTTGAGTTACTACGTTGTGTTATGTAACATAAAATTTTTGGATAAGAGAGTGGTAATGTGCTATGAAAGATATTATAGTTGGAAGTATATATTAGGAGTGAATTGAGGGATTTGGATTGAGTGAGTGAGTGAGGAAAAGTAAAATTGTAGGAGCTGGTCTTTTAAGAGAGAGATTCCTATCTTTGAGATACGACAAACAGATAAACGAAACCTGAAACTAGGAAAAGCATAGAAAAACTTAACCAAAGTTAAGCTATGCCCTGCCAGGTCAGGCCAGGCCACACATTTGGAAAGTTAGCGTAAACCGTAATGCAAAGGAGTATTATGAAACATGAAGTCTAAAGTATAACTTAACTTAAGGCCAAGGCATGCATACATGATCTACTTACTATTTACTTACTTTAAGGATGTGTACATGTGTTAGAAAAGAACATTGAACACGTAGAAATGTAGATATACTTACGTAACCCAGGTATGTAACTTTAGCAGAAGGAAAACTAAGTTAGGTAGTCAATAACTGATGTGATGTGATGTGGTACTTATGATGTATGCAAGTTAAAGTTACTAGTGAGGTATTGACGCATAGCATACGTAACGTCGTAACATAACGTAGAATGTGAACCTCAGAGTTCGGCTACTGCAATGCAATGTCTATAACATAATACGGTGTAGCAATAAGCTAGGTTATGTTTTGTAAGTGCTTTTACCTTAGTTTTCTTTACGTACTTACATAACATACCAACGTAGTCAAACCAAAGCCAAAGCCAACATTTTTGTTTTTCGTAGGTATCTGTCTCCATGCATGCTTCCTGTAGATTGTAAGTTACGTAGTTACTATGTAAGGTACCTATTAAACCAAAACCACGTTTGAAATCTAACTATTTGGGTATGCAATAAAGTGTGCTTATTGCGTCGTGACTTTATTTTCTCAAGTCAACTCTACCTCTGCAGTAGTATAGAAAGTAAGGGCCAGAGATGCGGAAAAGAATCGTCACTTACATAACTATGTAATAAAATAACACTTTATATCCACTATAGACTCTATAGGTACCTTTGTTTGTAGATACGGGTTACAAATTGCTAACTATGCTTACACTGCAATCATGTACATGACTTATAACGATCAGATTTGAATAATATATACTATATAGATTACGTTGCATAAGTTACCTAATGCTTTTTTGGTGTTATTGTAGATATCTGTAAAGCTTTTAAGTAATTCACTTTACTTAATAAGTTGAGACTTTGACTTGATCCTGCCCTAGCACAATTTGCGTGTACTATGAAGCTTGAGTCCTGTGTGTACCATATGTACAGTGTATGAGTATAAGGATAATGTATAGTAATTATGTAACAAAAGTATACGCAGTTAGCGTTGGCAGTCATTGCTATTACTTATTATTGTGTTTAGCTTTAGTGTATGTAGTTTGAGTTGAATGTGTGCCATAATAAAGAATTTGTCGGAAAGGCTCTTCTCCAGTCAGCTTAACCATAGGAGTTCTTTTATGATGGATGTTTCTTTGTTGAAGTCTGCTGGTTCTGGCTTCTTTGAAATATAAGAAGTACTTCATAGCAATAGCAATTCTAGTTCAGTTCTAAAGTGCTGGATGTAGAATGGAAGTAAGCAAAGTTCGAGCGTCGAGCAGGGTATCAGTATCTCTTGCTTGGCTGTTTTTTCTTGGTATTTGTATGTATGTCTTGTATAAGTATACTAATTTTCAAGATATTTAAGTAGTACATTTATGTAACAGAAATATATCATAAAGATGAAATATCTATACTCTTAGAACTTAGAGGATCGTATCAGTCTCACAAAAAATATGTAAAGCCAGGTCAGGCCAAAGCAAAAGCAACTCACTCTTATTGCTCACAGCTCACCCACCATCAGTCAGTCACTCTCGTCAGATCAAACCCAAAACCAAAAGCCAAAGCCAACTCAATAACATTTCTCTGAAGAAGTGTTTTTTCTCAAGATTTTTTCTTAGGAAACTGAACTGAACTGAGTGTGCTGAAAGGATGAGGATCAGATCAGAGTTTGCCGTTTGTATGGATGGAAATTGTTAGTTGTTACTGTTATGTTACTCTTGTCAATTTTTGTGCGTAGTTAAAGTTCAGACAGTTCAGTACAGTTCAGTTCACCATACATTTTGTTTTTCTTATAGACTACTGTACTTCGATTACATCTAATGTATGTGCATGCTTAATAATCTAATTGTAGTGTAGTGTATTGCCCTACTGACTACTGCACGGAAGTATTTGTACTCTTTCATGGCTTTTTATCTCTCTTTTTTGCTTGTGACAATTGTAACAGAGATATATACTTTGTTATTCAAATTATTATTTCACATTTATCAGTACAAGTAAGCAGAAATTGCCTTAATTCTTCTTCTGGAAACTAGAGAAGAGATTACTAATGACCTGGATAAATAAATATCGCAGATAGTTTAGAGAGAAATTTTCTATTATATTCTTTAACAAGAAATTGTCCTAAGCATCGAGTCTTTATGTTTATTTTGTATTATACAAGTAAAAGAAATATGAAAGCCTCTTGTCAGGTTATTTATTGCGATTTGGTGTATTTATTACTCGAAGTACAAACAGTTTTGTTCAGGTAACGTGGGATTGGGTTACAGTTTACATAAATTGCTAATGATACGATATGACATCCTAGAAATCACCTTAAAAGCAGAAAAATCCTTATAATCAATGATAAAACGAAAGCATTTGTATAACCATAGACAGCTTAAAGGATTACCTTTAGTATGCTTAGTATACTACTTATATAATAATAATAGTTGTTGTCAATTTTGCGATATCGCAAGGCTTAACTATTTAATGTCGTAACGCATATATCGAATTACATTCTGTTTTTCTTAACATTTTTTTCTGTTTTAAGTTCGGAGTAGTATAATAGAGGTATATTCTGGCTTACTGGCGTCAGATTGTGTAAGGGGTACATAAGATACTAATTGGATGAATACCAAGGCTACTGGTGTGTTATTCAACCCGAATGTTCAGTATAAATCATTTCGATTATATATTCCAATGCTTACAAATTGTTATGCTGATATTTTTATGCAGAAATTGTTTCTTTGAATCGCAAAAGATCATGATCCAGTAAAGATTGAGAGGAACTGGACAATTTCTTTGCTTAAAGTGTATCATTGCTATCTGTATCATCTTTCATATTTGCAAAAAGCCTTATACTTTTTTCTGGTTACCTAATGTTCAATTAGCTCTCCATCTCATTTGCACTTACAACTTACACAACTACACTATCTGCAATTCTCTATTTAAATATAATTCAAAATAAGTTTAACTCCAACAGCGGGCTACTTTTCATGTCAAAACTATTCCAGATTTTGTGTGAATTTAGTCCAGTACCAAATACCTATATGATAGTACCTGTTCCCTTCTTTCTTTAAAGACCAGTAGTTCAGTGGGTGAAGTACATTTAGATTAATTTCCTTAAAATTTATTGACTAAATTACCTTATTCGTAACACCTGACTAGAAAATTGATTTCGAAAGCTTATCATTTTGATTAATAGCCCTCAATTTGTCGCTCCAGCATGCTATTTTAAAAGAGGTTGTTCTATATTCTTTATTCGCATTATTTTTGCTACATTTAATACTGGGGTTTATGTAGGTATGTATTTAGACCAGTAAATGGTGTAGTGAATGGCTTTGATGATATTTAGTTGGTACGACGATAAATGCTGTTGGTTTGAAAATAAAGTGCATCTTTTGTTAGTTTGGTTTCGTGCTTGTTTTTCTTGGTTGAAAAGTCTACATAGTCGTAATCTTTGACTTCAGTGCTGAGGATCTACACCGACACAACATGTACACGTCACGCTAGAGAAAAACCGAAATACTCTGTCAGGCAGGGAAGGGAGGAAGGATGTTCATGTAAATGATGTCTTATATTTGTTTAGTAAAGCTATGTGCATGAGATACACTGTTATACTACGTATCTCTACCAATACTAACTATATCTATGTAGATCTGTATGCATAAATAGTGAGAAACGTGACTTTCACAAGTTTGTGATGTGTACATGGGTTTTAGTTAGGTATGTTATATATTATGTAGTATCTAGTGTTAGTAATATATCTATTGGAATGTGCATTTAGATTCTATAAGTAAGTTTAGACCGTTTGTGCGTTTATTATTATTATTATGGATGAATATCTGGATTATTATGATGTGCTGATGATGTTGCGTTTGCGTTTTCCTGATTTCTGTTGTGGTAACTTTAGTGTAGACTGTAATCTATAATAATGTGGTAGAGTGATAGCTTGCGATGTGCTAAAATGTGTACATGGATATGTGGATCTTAAAATTAGCATAGATGAGGATGAGAGTGTAGTGATGTGATGCGATGATGATGATGCTCCTTGATCCGTGTGTAGTATGTTTGTATGTATCTGTAGTGTATTGCAGTGCATAGTATGTAGTCCGTGTTGTAAAGTAAATTTGACATGAATTGACTCATGTTCTGTTTTTCATGTTTATCAAAGTAATAACACGGTAGAGAGATTTTATTTGAGGAGTAATAGGTTTGTGATGAGTTGAATAATGTGAGTGTGTGTGTTGATGAAGTCAATTTATTAGTATTCACTAGTGTTGTTGGGTGAAATGTCCTTTCCTTAGGTGGGAGTCATCTACTCGTCAATAGGACCGGAAAGTGGTAGGCGGAGTAATGTTATGTTGACTTGCCCGGGTTGCTTGCATGTAAATGTGACAGCAGAAGGCCAACAACATCCCTAACTGGTCGAAGTCT
Source organism: Tomocerus mixtus (assembly GCA_034694165.1). Lineage (NCBI taxonomy): Eukaryota > Metazoa > Arthropoda > Collembola > Entomobryomorpha > Tomoceridae > Tomocerus > Tomocerus mixtus. Next base: position 25,867 of record JAQFYC010001377.1, on the reverse strand, counting down.
AAATATAGTTCTTTGTAAAGCAGAATGTGTGGGTTGGTTGGAGAATAAATTGAAAAAGAAAGTTGGATGTTCTTCTTTTCGTCGACTTGAGCTGGGCTCCACTTTGTGTACTATCTTCTACTTACTTACTTTACTTTACTTTACATTACATTACGTGCTTTACTTATATATGGATATCTTATACGTGTACTGTATGTATTAGCTAATGTTTTACTTACATTACAAACGTTACGTTACGTTGCGTTACGTTAGGTTACGTTAGTTATCACTTAGGTAAACTGCTATGGTACTACAACTAGTTTGCTTTTCCTTTTTCTTACATACTTACATCCATAGGCAATAAGTACCTATAGTATGTTATGTTATGTTAACTAAACCCTGATCTTAAGGTCAGGTATACCTTTAGGTACTTTTAGTAAGTAAAGAACAGAACACGGCATTTGTATTCCGTAAGATCTATCTGTATGTATAGGTACGTGTAGCATAGTTGATTCTAATGGCATAACTTACATAGGCACGTAGCTGTAGTTTAAAAAGAAGCGATAAAACACAGAATACGTAAACACCTCAAGTTAGACTAGACCTACAGCCTACATCACATGTGATGAGAAATATCGGTTCTGATCTCATTCTCATCCGATGATGTAGATTGTGTTGTGTTGTGTTCTGTTCTGTTGTGGCGTCGAATGGATGTGATGTGAAAGTAGGGCGGGTGCTTGGCTTGGAGTTGGAGTTGGACGGACCTTTTCTCTATATTATAGTACTTATGATGAGGCATTTGTATTTATTTCTCTTGCTAAAGTATCTAAATACATTACTTAATAGTTTTCCATTTCCATTTCCATTTCCATAAGGAAACTAAAAGAAAGTACCTTCTGCATAGGCCTGGAGTGTAGAAATGTAATGGCATGGCAAACCTTGTGATGTTGTGATCTACCCTTAGTGTATATATTTATGTAGGAAACATTTTAGGTACTTACATACTCCTACGTAGAACTTAGCCTCCAGCTTGCTCTTTCTTATTTGGTTCTGGTTCTGGATCTGGTTGCTGCTCATATCATAAGGGAATGTATGTGCTTTTGTGTGTTTGAGTTAGTTAGCAAGCTTAAGCAAGAGAGAAAGAATAAGAAAGTAAAAACTGAAACGTGTTGCCATCATCGTGTTGTATTATTTTATATTGTATTTAGGGGGAAGGAAATATATTGTAATGTTAAATCTAATGTAATATAATATGATGCAATGTGATGCCATGTTTTAACAAACTTTTCCATGTGAGTACACTGCTACTGGATTGCTGTACAGGGTATTCCACTAGGTTTTGCGAATTTAGAAAACAAGTATTACATAAATGATACAGATACAGCATCGATAAAAACATTTTTGAAAACTCGGTCTTTTCAGACTACTCGCCCCAGCACGTTCCTGAAAATGTAAATATAATTGCTTTTTATGTATAGATTACCTTATTAACTCAAATACACAGAAAATGGGCGTTATTTATGGTTCAGATAGAAAAAATTATAAAAATTATTATAAAAATCCTACGTTTTCGAATTTACTCTCCGATATTTGTCTTACAGTATGATTCTTGAGCTGTCGGGCTGAAAAATCGTGTAAATCCTATCGAAACACCTTGTACGTTTTCCTCTGTCAGCATGTTCAATGTTTGTCCATAGAGAAAGTTGATTCAGAGTGAGTGGGACAGGAGCACATAGGTACTCGTATGGCATGGCATGACAAGCAGGCAGAGCAAAAGAGCATGGCGAGGCAGCAGGACAGCAAAAGACACGGAAGAACGAAGAAGAAAGAAAAAGTGGGAAAAGAAAGAGAGGAAGGGAGGCTAAATTATATTATTTCAGTTCACTCACATATGTGACGGACGTACATATGTTATTAGTATTACTAAGGATCTCTTATGTAAGTTACATAGGTAATGTAATGATCTCTCATATTGTATTACATTACATTCATCTGTCGCATAATGTGATGTCATGCGGTATTCTGCTTCTAGGTACTACTTACTCTACCGAGTCAAAATCAACTATCCAGAATTTTCTTTCTTAGAAAATATAATAGCAGAATGCATAAAACATTTTATTGTATTTATACAATAGAGGTATGTACTAGAATTTTTCTACTACACTATGTCTTTAGTAGTGTCAAAACTCAAAACCTATTTGTATCGTCAAGTAATTTACGTTTTGTACATATTTTATATGGGGATAACATACTTATATGCATATTACAGAAGTAAATGCAATAATACTGTCCCCGTCACCAATAAAACCTTCCAATATGGCAGTTAATGCTATCTTATTACTCAAATCAATCTTCAGCGGTTCTTTAACCTTATCTGAAGTCTCTTTATTTCTTACATATAACAAAATCTTCACCTTTGATGCTCAATAAATTAATGAAGGATTAGAAATCTATTAATATCTAATTATTTTATAGTTTCTCAATTTCTTAGGTTTTTGTAATTCATTTAGAAATTTTATACAATGAATTTTATAATAATGAGTAATAGTTTAGATTGAATTTTTTTCTTTTTTTTTGTGCTTTTGTATGCAGGAAATATTGACTTATTCAGTTGTGTAGTGAAAAATTCCTAAAAATTGATTTCTTTTTTGAGGGTGTACTAAAATAGTAGTGATGAAATGACTAAACAGGATAAAAGTCTGCTAGAACGTAACTACATAACACTTACTTTAATTATAAGGAAACTATTTCCTAATTTATAAATATTCCCAGGATAATTTGATAGTAAATGTATCTAAAGACCAACGTAACTGTTGCTATTTACAAAGATTTAGTTTTATTGCTTATCAAATTAACTACAACTAGCGTGGGCAAAGAAACTAAAGACAAAAGTAATAAAAGGAAAGCAGTTGATCACTTGCTTTGCGTTGCCTTGTTTTTAATTTCGTTTTGCGATGATTACTTTCTCTATGGATTTTCTTGTGGGAGCCCTTCAATTTGTATTACAGTCAACAGTTAGTAGCGCACAGGAATTAAAAAGGAAATAGAAAATTATGAAGAAACATAAACTACAATACAATGGGATGTAAACAGCAAAAGTAGTTATACAGAATAGGTAGTATATTTTGTATAAATGGTAAATGTAGCTATTTACTTATTGTTAATCCCGAAAAGAAGATCTGAGTCAGACAGTCGTATAATTGTTATTACATTTAGTACAAGTACACTGCGTAGAAAGAATAGGGGTAGAGTGTATGTAAGTAAAACTAATGAATATTGTGCAATTACACAGTATTTTGTATTTAACAACTAGTAGAAGTCAACATATTTAATAAAAAATAGTTATTTTTTGTTTTGGAGAAAGGTTGAGTAAAGCTCTAAGTACCTATGTAGTAGTATCTACGTAAAAAGTAATTGAAGCGTAATATAGGAGTAATTAGAGTTTGACGTAGGCGTAGGAAAAAGTGTAACAGTTGAAGAAAGGTTCCCTATTAGAATTTCTTAGCAAAATGAGCGTAATTAAATTAATCACGCTAATTAACTACAGAGCCTAACAACTGTCCTGTGGAATAAAATTAGGAATTAGAGAGGAAAAGTATAAAGTTGTAGAAAAGTTGAAATTGTTTTGTTGCATGAAAGAATAAATGGATGAGAAATAAATGAAATGAGTAGAACAGAGCATAAAGCAGGCAAACAAAACACAACAGAAAAATAGAATTGCTTACAAAGAAGAAGCGCTAGGTACATACAGTATAGTTAAAATAAACATGGAAGCTAGTTATACTTAGGTACATTCGAAAACATTACATTAGATTAGATACTAGCCCTCTGTGAGGAAGAACAAAGTGAAGTGAATGATACTTATTTGACATCGTGCACATTTCTACATACTATCTCTATCTCCCCTGTCTAATAATGTATTTGCTATTTTGATAGTTACACGCAAACAGTTAGAATGCTATGTAATCCTGAGATACTGCGATGTGATGTTACTTTTCTTGACTTCTGGGTTGACATTACACTAAATACAATACAAGTTTACATTACACATTTTACACAGATACCAAAAGATATCTGCTACGCTACATTGACAATACTATGAGGACAACAATGTGTGTTGTGTATGTATAACAGATCCCATGATATTCTATTCTCAATCTGTGGAATAATCTAGGTGTTTGTGTTTTGTTTACATATGTTGCAGGGAATAAGGGAAAGTAGGCATTATCCCTAATTCCCATATTACTTAATAGTCTGTTGCACAAAATGTGTATTAGATTAAAAATTTCGGGGCCAAATTGCAAAAAGGCAGGGATTTTTGGGATAAAAAGTAAATCTGTACCTTAGAAATTTCCCTATTACTACATTTTGTACGAAAATCCGACAATTTTAGAATTATTTAATATAATTTCAGTACCTAATCAAAAGCCTTTGAGATATCAAACTTATTTTCTCCCCATTTTCCCTTTGGAGCTCAAAATAAACCATTAAGTAGTGCATTGTGTTCTAAAAATGTCCGAAATTGGTACTTGAGGAGCTATGAATTGTCCCCGTCTCTCAAATGTTTTTATTCTACGGTTAATTTCAAAAATTGAGATAACTAAAGCATGAGCTTTTTTGGGAAAATGCATAAAACACTAATTGTGTGGATTACCTGTAACATATAATATATGTGCAGAGATGTGTTTGTGTTACAGTCAAGGAAGCCAAGCATGTCTGTCCACACAATGAAACTCTTAATTGTAAAGAAGAGTAAAGTTGAGTAGAGTTTCGTATTTGTACGTTAACGTTAAGTTACTTACTTTAGGTACATACATACATACGTGTGCTGTACTGTACTGTATATACTATGTAATATTATTAGAATTTCTTTGATAGTAGGTTGAGCAGGGGAATTGTCTGAGAAAGAATGCATTGTTAAAGTAGTTATGTAGATTATAGGATAGATAGAGGAAGCCAGGCAGGCAGCTAGGCGGGTCTTGCTTTGACTAGTATCTAGATTTCTCCTCGTCAAGTCAAACTGAGAACTGATTTTTAAGTGAAAGGAAAACAGTTATGCAGAATTCGACATTTGCGCACATATGCACGTGCTGCGCTGGAATACTACTTATCTATAGTTAATGTTAATAAGTACATATATATATTATTCCCACGGACGTAGGTGATTTTCTAAACATATTTTAGTTTGTATTATAGTAGTACTATAGTAAATTACTATTCTAACTAAACATAAGTTGAACATTGAAGACTGAAGTTAAAGTGTACGTGTGTAAATTCATGTCGGTTGGATTTGTATGTATTTGTGTGGATAAAGGAGGAGGATATGAAAAAAGAAGACACAATCTACATGACAGACACGCAAGGGAGGAATGAATGCTACGTTAACTTACGTTACGTTACATTACGTAACATTACATTATTATTCCTCAGTTTGTTATGTTATGTTGATTTAAAGGTGCCATGGCTTGCTATAGTATTTTCCTATTTATTTACTTACTTCTCCTCTCCCATTTTCTTTGTCTTCACTTTTTATACTTGTACTGACTGTGGTGTGCATGCTAAATTCCTTCGTGTCCTGTCCTGGCGTGGCCTGACCGTCCGCACATCGTCATTTCATTCTAAATTCAACATTCAACATTCAAGTGAACTGTATGTATCACTATTTATTTATTTAGGTACTAATCACGTAATAACGTAATATTAGCTATATTGTAGTCGTAGTAGAATTTGTTTATATTTGATAAGCAGGTAGTTAGGCAGCTTTATTGTGATGTCTCGTCACGTCATGTCATTTAATGTCTCAAAGTCTCAAAGTCTCAAAGATGCGTGGTAGTTATGATGGAATGTCACTTTCTACGGGATAATAATATCTCCTCGGTTCGTCTAACTTAATAAAGAGCATTATTCATTTAACGATCACCTAACTAGAGTAACTTAACTTAACTAGGGACTCGACTCGACTCAACTTAAGTTGCGGTTGCTTTGTTTGAATGAAAGAAAATAATGATTACATACATACGGTTGAAAGGTATATTCAATTTCAATGAAAAAACTAGTGTAATTCACATCAGTTGTATTGTAGGTTGTAGTTAAAGTGGGTACCTTATACATATACATGTACGATACGACTGTGCACATATGGTATGCTTTGGTGATGAGGATATAGATCATTATTAATTAATTGTATCGTGGGTCGTGTGTAATAGAACATTATAGTATAAGTATAGTATATATAAGACAAAACATGGCTAACACGTGTACTCACTTAGATTGTGGGCAATAAACATGTAAACATTAGATGGTGAAAGAACTAAGGCCGACTGCATGTATGTGTAGTAAGTATGTAGTATGTAGACTTGTTATTATATGATTGAATAGGCTTCTTTAGTTTATATGTAAACATAAGCAATCAAAATACACACGTACTATATTTTGTGTACATGTTCAGTATACTTGTATGTACATAGAGTAGGAATGCAATGTTAGAGATTCATAAGTAGTTCATGTGTTTGTTGTAGAATGTAAAGTAAACGCAAAGTGTTACGACACGAATGTGGGTAGTTCCAGTTTTGATTAATTTGCAAAAGTTTTTCACTTTGTTTGCTTGCGAAATGGGAGTTGTGTACGCTTACGCGGATTTCATGTTTTCATTTGTACATATTATGTACCATGTACCTAACTACGTTCATTTCATACTAATATCTACATACTTTGTATACATGTTGTAGACAGGTGTCATGCTGGAATGAAATTTCATGCTGCACAATCATTCGTAACTTTCTTTGACAATGTAGTACTACATATAACGTATAAACAGAAATCTTGTAAGTGTGTGTACAATGTTAGTACTGAAGGTTTTCTCGATTTGTAAATATGCATAAATGTGTCACCACATTAAAAAGTGTTTATTTATTTACTTGTTGTCGAGAACAAAATAGTGCGAATATTAACGTTAGCTAAATTGCAAAGGGAGTCTATAATTTTAGACGTTAAATTAGACTAAAGGAAGTATAAAACGTACTAAGGTACCTATAGTATATATACAGTTGTTTTCGGAAATGCATAAAGGCTCTTGCGTCGCGTGCACGATGACGTTTGAAAAATGTTGTAGGCGTCTGCTGGTATGATGTAAAGTAAACTAGGGATATTTTTTGTAAACATTACGTGGGCAGATTATTTACATTAAGCCCATTACGCAAAAGCGAGCTTATTAAGGAATATAATTTTGATATTTTGAGAAATGTTGATAATAACGAGAATTGTTTTGTTTGTTGCAGGAATTGAAGCTGTTGAAGTACAAGAAATTACAGCAAAAGCGAGAGAGATCGCATTACTCGAGTGCCAAATTCGATCGACCCCTCGACTTTCCTCGTCTCAAGTTACGTGGCTTCGTGGAGAAAACTTGTCTCTTACTCAGGAATATGATTCTAGGTAAGTTATTTGTTAATTTCCAAAATTAGTTCCATATTATTGTGTCATTAGTGTGATTTTGTCAAGATGCAATTTCGTAAACAACATTTAAGTAGCATTTGTAGAGCTAAATAGGGAATTTCCATTCTGGGTCAACTTTCCCCAAGAGAAAGTTCAGTACAAACTAACTTAGAACGCATATTCCTTTTCTTCTTAGGTACAACATACTTTCCTCAGGTACTCTTCTGATTTCCAATGTGCAGCTATCTGATGCTGGCGTCTATAAGTAAGCAAAAATAAAATATTTGTTTTTTATTGATCATTTAATGAAAAAATAATTTTTTAAAAAGCAAAGAGAAAGTTTGGAGTGAAGGCAATACGGTGTAATAATATTTGTGATTTGATTAATTAACTCGCTCAGGTGTATTGCAAGAAATGACGTGCTAAAAAGAGAGCGCTCAGTGGAAATAAATTTAACGGTTTTACCACACGATGCGGGTATTAGTTCTGAGCCACCAAAGTTCCTTCCAATTCCAAGCTCGCCATTTGGCAGGGATTCTCTTCTTGTTCTCGAGGAAGAGGAGAGTTTCGTGTTGGAGTGTGTATCCACAGGTTTACCAGCACCAAGCATCACCTGGGTGCTAACTTATGAAGTCGGTAAGAAGTCACGTTTCATTTATCAACTATCAACTGTAAATAAACACCTTTGCCATTTAATACTTAATAGTTAATGGCATGTGATGTGGTGTGCTCTGCGTGTGATACTGTTGATTAAGATGTGCTAATTCCCTTTGTGATAGATAATGGAACGACCATTAGCCCTCTTGTTAAGATATTGTCCGATGGGAAAATCGGCTTCGACAGAGTGGAACTCACGGCCGAAAATGCAAACCCTTTAGGCAATTACACTTGCTTGGCTAGCAACGGAGTGGGCAATCCCATCAGACAGGTAAGACAAAAAATTACTTTAATGTTACCAGATATACGGAATAAGTAGAAATGGTCCTGATATAATTATGTATTTACAAATTTGAGTTCATGCCATTTTTCATAGGAAACATTTTTTGCGCAAATTGGCAATTGGCATACATATTATGTAACCCGAATATATGTTGCAATTTTAACGGAAAATATGCATATTTTTTGATTCTGGGTTGTAAAAGGAACACTCACTGATATTGTGAATTGTGAAATCTGCCAAAATGCTTTGCTAATTTGTTTTATACACCGTTTTTTGCAATAATTGGCTATAACTAAACTTAATAGATTCTAAAGCTTCTGAAAATTATGCATGTTTTTGCATTTTACGGAGATAACCCAAACATTATGCATATTTTTTGGTCATGTTTAAAAAATGAAAAATGTCCCGATTTTAATCGTATGAAATCTGGCAGCGTTACATAAATTGCACACGTTGAGTTTGCAGTTTGCATAAATACATTTCATTAGATTGTTTACACTAGTAAGTAGTCATAAAACTCATTGTCATGTTTTCATCTTGTATTGTACTTAAGTATTTGTTTGCTTGTCCTCTTTAGACTATTCAAGTTGCAAGATTACCAGCTCTCCTCAAACAGTCTGAATCTTACCAATTGCCTCCAGCAAAAACAGTTCGATTCGAATGCAAAGTTCAAAACCCATTTTCCCTAATATGGTACAAAGATGGTCAACTCCTGGAAACGGGACGAGGCAGAGTCAAAGTATGTACTTATCTGTATTTTAATTATTTACATTGCAAATACTGTAAAGAGTCTTGTACATAATACATGAAGATGAAGTTTCAGTTCATTAATAGTGTTGCTCTGATGGTTTGTATTTTCTAGAAGACTCGTGGAAACGAAATTGTCATCTCGAATACGATTCGTAATGATTCTGGGTTCTACCAGTGTGAAGTCATTGCGGAAGATCGAATTTACGCTATAGGAACATCTCGGCTTCTCGTGGAGAATAACCGAGAAGCTCCTGATGCTCCAGTTGATCTGCACTGTGTACAAAATTTTACAAGGGCGATTACCGTCGCTTGGAGAACTATGTCGAAATTGGATGTGAAAGCTTTCACCGTTCACTATATGCCTATTGGTAGGGAATAGATTTTATTACAATGAATTTTCTGCTCTCATTTCTCAGACTTCGTGGAATTGGCTAATGATATCGTGCTTAATTATTTAGGAGGAGAAGAACGGCAGCAAGTTACAAAGCTTTCCAACTTTACCATCGAGTCTCTCAAGCCTCACATGAACTATAGTAAGAAAATAAACTAGCAGATGCACTGTATGAATACCTATATGTAACAATACACCAAACGGCCTGCTAAATAATTTTTCCTTATTTGATTACAGGTATTTACATTAGATCGTATTCAGGGAGATCTGCGAGGTAATTAGACACTTTTCTTGACTTGATAAATTGATATTTACTTACCTGTGCTGTAATGAACAATTTTGATTCATGATTCGTAAACGAGGAAAAGTATAACCCTTTTTTATGATTTTAGTGCCCAATCTTCTAAAATTATTTGCAAAACGCTAGAAGATGGTAAGTGTTCATAAATTAATTATTGCTTTTTAAAATTTTCAATGTTTTGGAAACTGTGAATTTAATTGACTTGTTTTTTTGTTAAATGCAGTGCCAATTACAGCCATTAAGACTATAATTTTCGAACAGCACGGTCCAGCAACTCAAACTCGAATTAGATGGAGACCATTAAACAATGCGGAGGCAAGGGGGAAAATTACACTGTACAAATTACAATGGAGACCCATTGATGGAGAATTCGCTAATGTATGTTACATTGATGGCGAAACAGAAGAATTTGTATTGACAGGTAGAGGAAGCTTTATTCACTTGTAAATTAGACATAATTGGTTTATAACCACGCACTTACCTGTGCAGCAAAGTAATAACGCATTTTATCGTGGTATTATCTCTTGACAGATTTGACACCTGGGCTACCATATGAAATGCGACTGATACCTAGTACCTCAGCCGGGTGGCCTTTAAATAAGGACAGTTTCGCTTGGATTCCCGTCCCACTCGCTGCAAATAGTACAAATCTCAATCCAAATGTAAGCGGAGAGGACTACAGTGCACCTTCGCTCCATTTAACTGTCTTGAATTCATCATCAATCCAAGTAAATTGGAGTGTCTCCAAGGAAGTTTCTATTAAAGGATTTCGGTTGACATTTTGGACGTACACGGATAGAGTGGATGATGTCGTTTCTTACGGTCCCTTTTATGTCTACGATAATTCTGTTCGCGAATATTTGTTCACCGATTTTGGTAAGAAGTTTCTCTTTTTCTGTTCTGATACATACGGAATGTGGAATTCATCCACTGTTTTATCCTCAAATCTTCCTCGAAATAAACAATATGTACTTATGTGCTCAATTTTCTATTCTAAAGCTCCAGCAACGTCTTATGAGATTACTGTGCAGTCATATGGAGAAACTTGGGAATCCGATGTGGCAAGCAAAACCATTAAAACGTTTCCTACTTCAAACGGGTCACCACCAGATACGGAAGATAACCTTCCCAGTGTTGTTGGGCTTCAAGCTCATCCCATAAGGTACTGAAATAATGCTAAACACTTTCTACTGTCTATATTTAATTATATAATTTTAAACACACCTTAATTACCACTCTGTTTATTGTATAGTGCTGTTGAAGTGCGCCTTACGTGGGAGCGACCTAGATTCAACAATACGAGTATTGCTTTTTATTACACTGTCAAGTACAATGAAGTTGACATGAATGAGTTTAAGTACATCAGAAGGTAAGATAAAAAAGCTCCAAAAATCGTTGGTTTTTTAGTTTTTATCTTTTTTAGTAATAAATCAATATGTTTAATTATTTAATTAATTGTAACAGCACAAGTGAAACTGTGGAGATCAAAGAACTAAAAGCGTTCACATCTTACGAATTCGTTGTGCAAGTGACTGGATTGTCTGGTATAGGAGGTCCATATTCACAAAAGGTTGAATCTCGTACCTACAGTGGAAGTAAGTATAGAAGAGAAACTACTGTTGTAGATGTAATACTTATCAGATTCTAAAATAGCAAAAATATCTAACATTTTTCCAATTTTCCTCCAGTACCAGGAACACCCACTCAATTAAATTGGAAAGTACGAAACCAGACTAAAATTGAAATTGAATGGAAGCCACCGACCCAAAGTAACGGTATAATCGACAGATATTGGGTTCAGTACAAAACAAATGTATCTGTGGAGTCTCAGGATAAAAATAGTATTATCGGAAATGCTGGTACAGAATCGACATTGACTTCAGGTTTGTTCTTTTATTTTTATACTAGAAAGGAATCGATTATTAGATCAAGACCTTGGTACATACTTATTTATTAAGTGAGAATGTCCAATAATATTTTTTTAAATGCTTTGTATAGACTTAAGTTGGAAAACGAAGCCCACAAACACAACAATGATGTATTTGGAAAATTTGACTTTGAATGAGTATTATGCGGTGCGGGTTAAAGCAGAGACTAAGGCTGGCATTGGTCAACCGTCTGGTGTTATTTATGTTCGGATATTTACTAGGCTTCATGATAATCCTATGATAAACGACGAAGAACGTATTATTCCTCCATCTACAGAGAAAGGAGGTCTTTTCAGTTCACAAAATCCGCAACATTTAGGTATGATTAATTATCTTTTGGTTTCATTACTACTTTTGAAATTCAAACAATCTAATCCTCGATAATGTCTGTAAATTCTTAGGAATTATACTGGGTGTTGCCCTTGGCATTGTTTGCATCATCCTTTGTGCCACGATCATCATGTGTCGACATCGCTGCTTCCCGTTACCTGCTCGTCCAGAAATCGGAGGTCTGTAATTTATTTAATTGAGTGTTTACATGAAATTGTTCTTACATAATATGTAATTCTCATTAATATTTTGCATTTGTATTCATTTTCACTAAAATAGTTTACGTGAATGGAAATGGTCATCCACCGCGTTCCAAAAGATCCCTGGAGTCTTTGAATTGTGTTGAAATGAAAGTTTTAGAAAGCTTGACAGCTGCTGACCAACATATAGATACAAAGGTATAATTTTTGTTGCAATTTGTGATTTCCAGTGTTACAATTAATTAAATATCTTTATTAAATGCATTAATTAATGTTATTTCTCCTTAGGGTGGTCATCCTCATATGAACGGGGTAATACCCGGACCTAACAACGATGGCGTAGCAGACCCACTGCTAATGCGAATAGTCCGAAATCCGATTGACCATCAACATGACGTTGATGTGGACGAGGAGGTTATACCCAATTGTGTCCACTGACATGGTAAGCATTCAAATAGAATCCCTGTGGACAAAAGTTCCATACAACAGTTTTAAAGGGCCTTATATGTACCCGTAGCTTTAAATGTTAGTTAATCATTTTGCCCCGATTTTCAGAGTCAGCTCAAAGTAAATCATGAAAAGTACAACTTGACTGAAGATTGTTGAATGAAGTACACTACTACATACTGCATTATATTACTTTAAAATAAGATTACCTACAAGTGCATACATATACAATACAAACAAAATGAAACTGTAAAAATCCTGAAAAAATTAAGGTTATTTTAAAACACACTATAAACAAATACGGGTAATTTAAGCTTAAATATTATTATTGTTGTTATTATTACTATTACTACTGCAATTTCTGTTATTATAATTGTTAAACTAAGTAAACTAAACTATAAAGTAGCTTTGCCAAGTATGTTACGTTGATTAAGTGTGCCGTATGTGTATTGTTGTATTGTATGAAATAGGCATGCATGAATTTTTGGTAAACATTAATATTTTCGAAGGAGTAAGTAGCAATTACTATACAATACAAACAAATACAACAATATGAAGCATGAATGAATTTATAACGTAACGTTTTTGTTGAGGTATTTCGTTTATATGCATAGTAATAATTAATGTCAATGTGTCTGTCTGTATGCATTATGTATATAGACATTATGTATATAGGTATACAGATAGAGATCAGGTCAATATAGAGATATAATGTTGAGTAATTTAATTGTAATTAAGTTTGATCTATTATGTCAACGAATATAGTCAAGGTCTATAGAACTTGACAACAGGTTTTAGCTTAGGAGCAGCCAGGTCGTTAAAAGAGTACAAAACACATCCACACGGAAACACGCCTGACTTTAACTAATTGAATAATGTAATTACTATATTACTACTACATGCTAGCATGTAAGTTAATTAAATAGCTAGTTTAGAAATTAACATAACAAAACACGCAAATAAAAATTGTAATGTCAGAAAACTTTTTCTGATATGGTGTCTGGAGACTTGAACATGAACATTGCACTGAATACTTCTACAATAATTAAAAGGAAAGGGACAGGAGTCAAATCAATTATCGTGAAAATTAACTCGAAGTTTGTTAGACGAACCAATTATTATGATTTTCTCTTAAGGTAAATATTTAGTAGATGTAAATTAATTGACAAGACGAGGCGAGGGCAATTCGTATAATGATTAATTAAGTAGTTGACTGTTACGTAATTATTCGTTGAAAAAATTGTGACGTTTAAAGACTGCGTTTAAAGATTAACTCAATTAAACTATGTAGTAGGTTAATTTTTTTGGTTAGTAACAAAAACGATTTCTAATCCTGAATTTTGACTTGAACGAGTTTTTGAGAAATGAAATGATAACGATATGTTAAAACTAACATGATTGCAATTATTATGTGAAATGTGAGAAGACTATTAGGAAGGAATTGATGATATCTTAAATGTTAACGTACGAAAGGACCTACAGGACTGATTATTACATAAATACGTTTCACTGAAGTCAAAACTTTGGTTTGGTTAAAAAAAATCACCACAAATATCCTTGTGGGAAGGAATTACGGAAATAATTCAGAATTAAATTAAGTACCCAATTAAAATTAAAATCAATTCAATGCTATTTGAGAAATGACAAGTTTCCAGACTCCTTCTGGTGCGTGGCGTAATGTAATGTTAAACGAGGGTATTAGATTGATTTACATAAAATGCAGCAGATAACACAACCGAAGGTCCCGATGAAAAAATAGGTTAGTATAGGACTGTAAGTAAAGAAAAGTGAATAAAATGAAATGCGTACAAGATCTAGTGGTATATTGGTCAGTTGAGTTGACAAAAAATTTATAAGTTATTAAGCTTTAAGGTAAATGTTAAAAATTTTAATCATCATATGATATAATATTTGAAAATTAGAATTGTTTGCTCTGTAAATGGAATTGAGCCAATGAAAGTGACGGTGAAAGTGAAGTGAAAGTAAATGCGAATGGTTTTATCACATCAGATGAGGACCAGGACCTAATAGGCTCTTGTAATGTAAATGTTAAATGGTGAAAGTAATGGAGAAAGTCCCAGTGAAATGTAATATCTTGCTAACAATTATCAATTTACATTAATATAGAAAAAAGCCAAAGTGTTCCTGGATAATTAATTAGTACATTATCCAGGAGTATTATTAGAACACCAGAAGTAAAACACTGAACACGCATTACCATTGCCACTTTGAGAATTGAGAAAGTACAGAGCAGAAGATCAGACTAAAGAACCACACACAACAAAACATAACACCACATCACCATTATACCACTCCACAACACAACAAAGCGAAACAGAATCACATTTTTAACCCAGGAAATAATATCCTATATGTAGGCGGACGGAACACTTGACTTTTTATATATAAGTTTATAGAGAGCATTTGTTCTCCGTCACAGAAAATACAAGTACCTGAATATTTCCCCTTAGGGGTAAACTAACTAACTTCATAATTAAAACTATATTATATATATTATTATTACTACAGATTACTAAATATAATACAACTATAGGCTAGACTAATTATAAGGAGTACATACATAATTATAAGTACGTACTTTAAAAATAAAAAGAGACTCTTGTCTTGTAGTTTTGTTTGCTCTTGTATTTATATGATGTAATTCTAAAGGTACCTATTCACTACAATCTATTTGGTAATATGTACATTCTGTAAAGAGTAAAATACAATATACAATAGTACAGAACAGACATGTAATGTAAATATATGTTTTTTTTTGAATTTTTCTTATATTGTATGTATATGTAAATTGTGTAGTGAACGTTTGTAGGAAGAAAATGATTATTATTCTATTATACTGTAGTAGGTTTGTAGGAACTATAATTCTAAACTACGTTGGTACACTTAGAATTTAGTAATGAATATTTGCTCTAGTTTAAAGGAAAACTGAAGAAACTTACCTCAGCAACTATACATACATTAATTAATTAGCACAGTAGCTATTTAATATTATTACTATTACTTTACTAACTCTATTTAACAAACTTTAAATACCATTGGTACTGAAATTAATTGTTGACTTGATGATTTACTTCTTTAAATACTAAGTGTGTCTAACTAATCTAACCTACTATCTGTACGTATCTTATCTACTATAATATTATGTGTCTATACATACACATAGCGCAGTTATTATTAGAATTAGCTATATATTAGCGACTCGGTGGATTCGCAGTGTACTGTAGTAGTGTAGTTGTAGCTCTAAACTGTAGTGTAAAGATGTAGTAGTAATTGTAGAAGGAAGAAGAAATCAAGACAAAATTTTTGTCAAACTGTACGTATATACGTATTTTAACAATCTGTAAACTCTAAACAAAACAAACAAACAAACATGCATACAAACAAACAAATAACTACCGATGAAACGACTAGGAACGAAAGTACCTCTTTTACTATTAACTTTAATATACATAACAAATAGTTAGCTAATTCTAAACTAAAGTCAATCTATCTAAACTACATACATGTTATAAGTACTACAATATTGTAAATATATACTTAAGTGTAATAGTCTAAGTAACTAATGCTGTTTGCATTGGATTCAATGGATTGGTATGCAATGTAAGTGCTACGGTACATTATGCTAATTTATTTACTACCTAACTTCTAATCCTGATTTCAAATTATTGAAAAATTTGAGTGTTTTCATAAAAAAGCTACAAATTCTAATTTGTAATGACTGTCTATTGAAAAAGATTTAGAATATTTTCACTTTTGAATTTTTTGAATTGTATTTCTTTGTGTGAATGATGAGTTTGTTAAATTGATAAATTTTTGGTATGGAATTTTGTTAAATTAGCATACTGTACCAGTAAAAGTACTGTACACCCAAACCAATTCAATATTTTTTGCTCAGACTGTTACATTTAGTTAGATAAATATGTAAAATTGTAGATATTTAGATAGTTTATAGGTTTTCTGTGAAAGAAACAGCTAAATTTCCTGCAACGCGAGGCTCACTGAAGTTACAAATTTTGGAATCAACTACTAAGTTTTTTGCTAAAAATCTTATAGGAAAATCCAATAAAAATGGGAAGGAAATACAATAATATTATTATAACATAAAAATATACAATACATACAACAAATACTAGATAACTATAGAACCAAACTGGTTTTTTGGAATGGATGAGTGCGCGTTTTGGTTTGATTTGAGTATGAACTATGAATTCGAATGAATATGAATTGAGTTTTCGTTTGCATTGCGTTGTGTTGTGAGGATTGTCAGTAATTAAAATAAAACTAAACGTAAGAATTGAATGTACAAAATGGAAACCTTGGAGTGTATGTCGTGCTTTAGGAAAGTAAACAGTAAAGGAACTAATGAAGCGAGAAATCAATTTGGATTTTGTTAAAAAAATACCTACTAATTGTTAAAAAAAATTGGTTAAAATTACACAAATTCACAATTAAGAGCTCATTATTCAATATTTAGTTCTTGTGTAACCTGTAGCTATTTATCTAAGAGTACTTCAATAGTAATCTATATACAAATTACGGTTTTAAAAGCAAAAGGCAAAAGCAGCTCAGCTCACTACATTATAAATTATATATGCATGATGGAAAGTTAAAGTCAAAGTCAATGCCGTTGTCAAAGTGAAAGTCGAAGTGAAAGTCAGGTAGGCCAAGCCAAGGCAAGCCAGATTCGAACAGAGATTTTTTATGATTTGTTTTTCGGTAAAATACAATGCAATACAATTATACAATACAAAAACGATAGCCGCTTCATTGGAATCAAAAAATACAAATAGACGAAACGAAGAAAAGAGACAAATGAATACAAATTAAATTAGGAGAAAAGAAATTAATTAAACTTAAACTTACAATCTACATTGTACTTGTAAAACACATACTAATCTAACACAAAATTCTAAATGGTAAAACTTAACTTAACTACATACACTGTAAGTTGATTGCTTGTTGCTGAATGTGTGCCTTGATTATGTTGTACAAATTACAGTTATAAATAACAGAATAGAATACATAATGTAAGTACGTAAACACTAAATTCTAATATTGGATTGGGAATAAGATGCAAGGGACAGATGTCATTTAGGACGTATAAGTAATAGTTTTAGTGGATATTAGTCAAATAGTAATTAATAGTTATACAAAACACATACATAACAAAATTTCTTTGAAAACAATAGCAAAGAGATCCCCATCAGGTTTAATTATTAAAATTAAAATTAATTGTACTAACAGGGCACTACATTCTAATTATACTATAAAACATAGCGGCTGTGCATTACTAAAAATTATTACCTAAGTAGTACATAATCAGAAATTATTAATGGAAAATACATTACACTGACAATTCCTTACGTGTTTGTATTGTAAAAATTACATTACACATACAAAAGGTGAAGCTAGCCTATTGTGTCTAATTATAAAGTGTTAATTATGTAATTATTAATTATTAATGTGCTACACTACTACTATGACTATTACTCGTACATCGTAAATCAGATCTTGACTCTGGTCTGAAAAATTGAAAAAGATAACGGTTGGCCGTTGAGGTAGAGACAGGAGCTAGTTGTAAGGATTAAAATATTTTTAGGGACAACAAACGAAGAAGATTTTACTCGAAAGTACAAAAAAGCTTTTACAAATGAAAGCATTACACTATACAATTTAACTATATCTAATATAAATATATACATACATAAATAATTATTGTAGTAAGTTTAGGAAAACAATAGTAGCAATCTTTAGTATTCTAATTCTAATATTTCTAATGTATATTATAGAAATAAGGAGTAGCAAAGCTAAATAACTGTTCTGTACTTTACCTACTATTACGTAGTATGTACTAGACTAAATATTTAAAAAACTCAATTCAGTCATTTACTTACTATACACTAAAGGAAACTTTTTTCAGTAAATTATACTACTTACTTATAAGTATGTATAGTAGGTTGTTCTATATACCTCATTAATACATATTTACTACATCGTAACCTCATCCTATAACCAAACACATATTAAAACACACCTGTCTTGTCTTGTCGTAATCGTATTCCATATTTGCTCCCACTCAACCTAATTACACAACTTGTATCTCATTGTTTTACCTGAACAGAAATGAAAATGAACTAATTAGTTTAAATCAATACAATATTTTTATGGAGAATTTTTCAGAATTCCGTTTCAATTTCTTTTTCATTAGGAAATATCAATGCCACACTGATTAAGGCTTAAATTGAAGTAAAATATTAATTCCTGGAGAAAGTATTCTAGATTTAACGACCTATTAGAAAATATCTTTTTTTTATTCATAAATTAAAACAGGCAATTTGATGCATCTAAAATATTTAAATTACTTTTGGATAAAAAATCTCAAAATTGAGAATTCTTTTAAATGTTAAGCCCAGAATTTTTATTTTTACGAATTTATTTTTGATTGTTTGGAAGTTTATTCAACTTCTACTCAAAAATTGAAAAGTGTGGCTTGATAGTTTCCTGTTCGTTGTATTTGTAATTGAATATAGAGCAATAATTATGAAACTTGTGGTTTAGTTGTGTTTAGCTTCTTATTTGTTTCAAAAACTGCTAAATTAATTGTGTGGTTATATTTAAACTAGATCACATCAGGCCTGATTCCAGCTGATTACATTTTTGCTCATTGACTTAACAATCTTTACATTACATTCTTACGTAGGAATGCAAACATAAGTACATACATAGAACCTATACCGAAGTACTAACCAAGAAGAGGAAACCAACAAATATTACAGTACACTGTTACATAACAAATGTTAAGAATTTTAATTGCCGATGTATCGTATTTAAGTATAATAAGGATTTTCACAGGTTTATATACAAAATAAATAGTTCATATATGGTAAATTTAGGTACAATAAAATACAATACACGCGTACATATTTTACAACTAAGCTATTTCACTATACATTGTAAATCTAACCTAGATATATCTAAATAGGTGCCTACTGTTGATCTTATCTCGATTGATTGGTACTAAACAGTAAAACTATAGCAGCTAAACGTAAAGAAAGCAGTGCAGAGGTAATAATTGGTATTAAAATGATTAATTAATCAAGTTTTGAAAAAAGCTGTACGTACCTTAAGGAAAAAGCATGTTAATTTATTATTTTATTTTTGAAACTCAACTTAAACTACTAGATAATCATTCGATACTTACAAACATACCTAAACTCATATTACAACTATATAAAAATCCAGATCAACAACCAATAGACCTAAACCTAACATCCAATTATTAATTAAACAGTAGAGATTAGTTTACTTACCTACAACTTAGAATTTTCTTACTAAATAGCACAATAATTAATATTATGGGATCATTTAACTTATAATTGTAAGTAATTTAACAATATAAGCATTTTATATTGTCATTGTTGTTATTTTATTTTTTACATACGTATATACAGGTAGTAAATAGAATAAACAGGTCAGGTCAGGTCAGGAGAACTTTAGCTTAGCTTTTTAGCATACTAATATTACCATGTAAGTATATTATTTAGAATTTAGGAACAGTTTCAGGAACTTTCACAGGAAAATACATACATACTATATAGTACATGTAGGATACAACCCTTTATGGCTAAAGTATTTGAATTTTAGATGATTAAATAAATATTTGAAATATTCTATGTCATTATCACCTATATACATACTAAATGAACTGATAAACTTTGCAAACAATAATAGAACTGTTGTGTTACGGGTAAAGGTGATTCCTTTCTGATTAGATATTTAATAGTGCTCTGGTTGGTTTTGGTGTCCGTGTAAATAGATTTAATTTATTGTTATCATCGCCCTACAAAGTAGTATTTATAGACTTACCTAGATACATACGTAATACGTTGCGTCAGATTTCATCAGCTACAATCTACAACACCCAAGCTCAGGATAATAATTATTAAAAAATAGTGAAATCATAATAACAGTAGCAATCTTTATTTTTAATGTTGCAGTTACGGCTAAGCGGGTTTTTTTTATCACACACTTCATCCAGGAATACGTTTTAATGTAAAGCAGAACAGGACAGGTATATTCATCTTCAGGAAATGAATTATGAACTATCTTTTTAAATAAAATATTACTTATGCCAAGGTCAGGTCAGGTCAGGTCAGGTCACACCAAACAAGATTTACTTACAGAATCAAAAATCAGGTTAAAAATGGAAAGTTACTAATTAAATGTTTAATAAAAAACAGATTTCGCATCATCAATAGTACTGAAATAGAACCAAACTCGCAAAACTCTCGGGGATAGTGATATTATCATAAAGTTTCACTCTTCAATCCTTGTTATACGTATTAGATAGATAATAATACCAATTTACATTACAGGGCAGGACTAACAAATACAATAAATACAATTATACAATAACAGTACCGGTAGACTACAGTTACTCATACTCATATAGATTAAACTGATGGAACTCAAATATGTTAATTAACATACCTAAGTAGTAATAAGTTAAATGATCCCTTAATAATAATTTACACCGTTTTAGTACGATTTCCAATCTAATTACTGATACAATTACCTAATAAATGTATTCTCTCTTTATCTATCTCTCTTACTTACTTATACGTAAATATGTACTATTAGTAAATGGTATGACAGATACAGAAAATAAATAGAGCAGAATTTTTATACAATGTTTTTAGTTTATTAAATTAATGAACCGAATTAGCCTATCTGTACCTTTACTATAATAGTGTATTGTATGTAGGCACTATGCAAGTAATTACAATTGATTACTTATAGTATTTATGTACTATTATATTTCTTTTACTTATTATGAGCCAACTAGTACACAATATAAAAACAACACACACTTTAATTATACTGCAGTTATTATTATTATTCTAATAGAAACGAAGCTATGCATATATTACACTTATAAATACAGTACACTAGCCAGGCCAGGCCACATCACATCACAATACAATAGAACAGTACACAGAACTTAATTCTTATTTAATTAACTACAGCCCAATTTAAAAATCGACTACCTGCTACCTTAAACACAAACAAACATATTAGTTTTTTAGATTTATTTAGGAAAAAAATACCAAGATACCGAACCTAAACCTTGCCTACCTGTCAATGTCATGTAAAATGTCAATTAAAGTGAATGTAGTGTATTCTGGACAAAATACAATAGAATACGAATACAAATACACACAATGAAAAGAGAATAGCTATGTGAAGTAGGTACCCTTAATTATAATTAGGCAAAATTATATTCGCATTGTTATTATATCTGTAATCAATTCAGTCATAACTTTTACTGATACCTTCATATATACCTAATTAACTAGATCCAATAGAGAAACATTAACATAGCCTTAACATAACATAACATAACACGCTACAGCTAATTACTATTTAAATACCCACATAATTAAGTAAATTATGAATGTGTATGCAATGTAACGTATTATTATTACAAATATTATTATTATTGTTATTACATAATATGACTTGTACCCAAAACTTATCTACCTCAGTTTTTTTGTAATTATGTTATTAACTAGTTAATTACTTTACTACAATACAATAGATTTAATATCCACATACAATACAATACAATACAGCAAATATTATAACTGCATTCTATTTATATGTACACAACAATAAACTAATTATTATTATTATTACACACAAGAAGCAGTACGTAAATATATAGATTTATTATTTAAAATATTTTATGCATCACACATAATTAATGTTGAGTTGATTTCAATGATTATTATATAATTAATTAATTGTTTTTGTTAATTGGTGACACACGTGAGGTGAGTGTATAGTATCAGTACAGTAAAGAGTACCTATGTACAATGACTACCTATATACAGAATAAATAAATTATACATACTATGCTCCACTCCTCGTAATTAGCTTTAATTAATTATGTAATTAATTAATTATCAAATCAAATACAACACAACACCGTCAACGCTGCAGGACCGAAACCACAACTGTCTTATTATACAAATATTCTTACCTATATTAGTACATACTGTAATTACAAATAGTAATTATTAATTGCTATGTATTACAGAGCTATATAGTTAAAAATGTTAAAAAGGCTAAAATAATTAATACTATTATACCTAGGCTAATTAAATTGAGGATATAACTTAATCGTATCGTATCGCTGAAGGTTGAAATTAAAATTTTAGTTTACAAATTACATTAAGTAACCTAATTACGGGGATTTGAAATGTAATTTGGAGGAAACTAATTAAACTACTATAAACAGTACAGTACAGGTCAGGTCTGGTGTATAGTTTTAGCCGTTGCCGTTATCTCAGGGGTTTTTTCCACATTGCTCCATATAAATACAATACAATACACAATACAAAGTAATGTTAAGTAACGTAATATAAAATATAACCGAAACCATACATTAAGTAATCGAAATCTTTTTTAGTACCGTGAACTACAATTACTAAAGTAGAATTTAGCAACAGAGTTGATGAAATGTGTGTGTAAGTAAAGTAAATGGGAAAAGAAAGAGAAAATGAATATGAAGTTGCCTGTAATGTACGTAGTACGTATGTCGTACGAGTTTATTAATACAATATAAATCTTACTTAAGCTAAATGTTAGTTAACTGACTGTTTTTCGTTATTTGTTGTGAGGATTTTTCAATGTAATTGTAGGTCGGGGATTTATGTTATGTATTTAAGTAACCAAGAAATATAAGTGTGCGTAGCATTATACTGTATTGACATTGTATTTGTATCGTGTAATATATAAACAGGGATCGAGAAATCAGTACAATTACATATTATATTAAAATAAATACGATTCCTATTTATCTTATTCTCAAATATGTGACAGTCATTGTAATTGTAATGCTAATTACTAATATAAACGTACATTAAGTGTTGTAACGTAAACTGTAAACGTAACGTAAATGGTAAACAAAATAATAATTTTTTTAAAGTTGTTACTCTACTGTACTGTCACAATAAGGCAAACTCAATGTCAATGTCAGTTTTAAAGTGTTATAATACATATTTCTTCTCTTACATAAAACTTATCGTAGCAATTCCTAATCGTCAATTTCTTCTAATACAAATACAAAATTCTACGTGCACTTTATACAACCAAAAACAACAACAATGATTGATTTTTTCTAGTAAGATTAAATACCTACAAATACAAATGGCTACATTAATAATTTACTTACTAAATAATTACATACAAATTAAATAAATGAAATTAATCTGAGTACATTATGCAAATACATAACATAAATAGATACATACTACATATTACATACATAACATACCTACTAAAATAACTACATACCTGAAATGTGTGAAAATAAGCGTATAACTATACGTCTACATCACATCCCTCTTCGTCTCGTCTTAACTACATACTACGAACATTCAGTTAACTTCTTTGCTTATGCATGTATAGATGAGTGTAATTGTAATTAGTGTGTCTTGTCGTATTGTCTGTTATTATATGAGACTTGGTGTGAAATGAAAAAGTATCAAATAAAATATGACATGTATGAAATGAAACTAAATAATATATCAAAAATGCTCAGACTATTATTTATTTAAAGCATATTTACAAATACAAGCATTTAAAGCATAAAATTAGCATAATTGAATCCATTAATCTCCTGAACATCCAATTCATCGATAAATTTTAACGGAAACCAATTTAGAAGAATGTAGTGTAGTATGGGTTTCGCAAGTGTTCAAACTTGCTTTCTCCTTTTACGTTGTAGTGTTATTTAAAACTTTCACTACAACTTTCCCCAGCTTTTTGCTTGATATTTATCATTATTTACTTTATTTTTCGACATGAAGTGAGCTGTAAATTTGTATTAAGCTGAAAAGATACATAAAATTTGCATACATAAGTAAAAATTCAATTTATACTAAGAAAGTGCTTTCTCTAGCCATGTCTGTCAATGTCTGACTGTCACAGTCTAAATATTGCAGCTTTTAAAAGAAAAATACCTACGTCTAATAAATCTACACCTTAAGCTATAATAAATTGGAATTTACTGTAAACTGACACCGAAAATAATCTTCCTTAACCCGAGTATGACAAAGCTGGAAAAATAAAATTCTTTCCCGAGGTTGGCATATTTGCACCGTGATAAAAAGCTGGGGTCACACGCGATATTGATCGTTAGTCGTATATATAATGGTAGTCTAATATTTTAACCGCCTTTTTGAACCTTCATATACACCTGAACATTTTTGCACCATCCGCCATATAAAAACTTGCAATTTGTGCACACATAAACAATTTAATTGGCCTTTTACCTTACAATGAGTAAAACTAGTATTTAGTTAGAAAGGTTTATTATTGAGTGAATACGCTTGGGAAATACAGATAATGTAAACTGTAAAGAGACGTTACTAAAATTTTCATGAAACGTTCCTAGTCGGGTTAATAGTCTAGTTTTATTTCCTTTGGCAAGTAAGTTTACAAAGGGAAAGTATAGAGAAAGCGACAAAGCTGGATGCTGGAGATGAGGGAAAGAGATCTGACTAGACTGGACTGTTTGTAGCTACAAACAAACTTCAAGGCTATCTGTTCAACTCAATGGAAAAGAGAATCCGAAAGTAGGTCTATCCAACAAAGTACAGTACAACTCAAATACAAGTTACTTTCAGAAGCTTTCTCCAACTTTCCCAATTCAATGCAATTTAAACATAAAAAGATTTTGTATATCAACCCCAATAAAGTTATATGAAAAGTCAGAGTCTTCAAAAATTACTATAATATTATATAGAAAATATATTTACAGTGTGTATATAGTAGGTATACAAATTTGGAAAGTAAAAGAGAAAGCATTCCCATATATTTAATGCGTTCCCTGATACTTGGATCGTAATGTATTGCCATTTTCTATCAGTAGTTCAAACAAAAGTTCTCCGCAGCAGCAACATGTGAACTGGACCCATAATCAAAACTCAAGGTTATTTTGCGTTCGCAACTTATCTCAACCCTTTCGACAACTTCCTACTTACAGTTAATGGTTAAGTTTAAGTACACTTAAGGGGGACTCGATGGGTAGCACGGATAGGAGAACGGGTCACCAGTACAAGTTAGACAAAAATGGGTCACATA
>JAQFYC010001376.1:0-35283 GCA_034694165.1 Tomocerus mixtus | reverse complement strand
TCTTAACAGTCCAAATCCAAGGCACTTGAAGTAATAAGTATTTACTTTGTGTTTAAGCTTTTTATTCACATGTTCCAAAATAGCATGTACCTGTATAAGTGTTGATGTAGTATTTATGTACTGTGTTTATTTAGTGTACATATTAGTATATTGTAGTACCTTTAGGTAAGTAAAGTAAGAGCAACAAAACATAACACACAAACTAACGACTAAAATAATTTTTACACTGTCCACATGGTTGTTCTATTCTATAGCTTGTCCGTCGTCAGTATCCTGTCTTGTCTTTTTCTTTATGTATGTTAAGCCTCCTCTCCTATGTAATACTAATGCTACAACTTGTAAGAGTTTGCATTGCTTCGCAAAGAATATTGAAACAAGCTGCACTAACTTTGGATGCTCACATACTAAAGCCTTGCGGCAGAATGAAGGTGGAATGCATGGGAACAGAAGACATAGTAAAGTTGAAGGTAGAGCAAGAGAGAAGAGCATCAACAATAATATAATGGTGTAACACATGCAAGAGCAGCAGCTCAGCTAAATCCCAATCCCAAGTAACTTCAGTACAGAACGTAGTATGTACATGAAGCATGCCTTAACTAAATAACACAGAGCAGAGTTAGAGTTAGTTAGAGCTGTTGAAAACCGTAGGAGCAATGTTGCCAACGAACCAAACCAAACTACCTTTAGTTAACTTATCGCGTCTCCCCTCTCCTTACATATTCTCTCCCATTATCTTTCTGCTACTCTTTTGCCTGATGTTCTATGTGATAGGCATACGAGCACAATGCATGTGATAATTCAATCGGTACTTTTCTTCGTTTTCCAAAATAATCTTCAGGCTTTGCATGTCTAAATAATTATTCGTGCGATACACACATGTACACAATATATAAGTGAAATTATTAATGTTCTTGCATTTACACTGTGCGACAAAATGTGAGAAAAGCTTAAAGAATTTTCCATAATTAAGAGTTAGAATGATAATATGTTAGTCTTAATCCTAACCAAGGAAAAGGATGCGTTAGTGTATTGTAGTATTTATTCTTTAACACGGATAGAGATAGGAGTTTTATATTTGTACATGTACGCATTGTAGTTAGTTTAGCTGTGTATATGTGTGTGTGATGTTTGACCCACCGGTTCACATTTCACTTGGCACTAACGCATTTCATTTGACTCGACTTGTCAAAAGACTCGCACTTCAATACAACCACAAAGGGATGCAGTATGCAGTGAATATAGATTGCTAGAATACTCAGTACTGGGAGACTTGTAGGGACTCGCCACAGCACAGGGATGAATTCTGTATGTAGGGACTGGGTTAGACGAGAACGAGACTACCCTGGCTCTGGATGTGGAGTTATATTATGGTTAAGTCTTCTAGAGAACAACAGCAGCCGTCTGCGTCTCCTTCTCGTCCATCGATACATGCATGGGCAATAAAACGGTTGAAGGATCCCTTACAACTTACAAATACTTACCTCCTGCACCTTTCCTTTGCATTTAAATTTACTATCTAAATTTTAGCCTGCAGGATCCCACTGATTGTTGTGATGTGATTCAGTTTCTTATTACTTCGACCTTCGATCTAATACTTTTTCTCGGACCAAGCTCCAATTCAATGTCTTAACCTGAAATGGTCTTATATGATTGTATATTGTAATATTGTATATGTAGCTAATGGAAAGTAAAAATACGATGCTCTTATTTTAAGTAGAATTGTGAATCAAGGGAAACAAGAAACAATATATACCTATGTAGTATTTTCCTCAAAGTTTATTACTTGTTTCGTTCAAAGTAGAGATTTTACTTTCCTTCATTTACGTTTCTTAAAGTAATTATCTATAGGAAACAGGTAATAAATACTCAAGTAGAAGGTATTACAAGGTTAAGTAACCTACCCTTATTCAAATATAAAAAAAATAATTACATTTCTTTCGAAAATATTGAAGAGAAATAACAATACAGAAATACTCGACTTCTCCAACTATTTATATTATACAAAATAAGAAAGGGCCAGATCGATCCCAATCCTTACAAATCTCATTAAAATATCGGGAATCCTTTGTATCTGTTTTCTACAAAATAATTATGCATTTCTCGAATACGAGTACATCGCATAGTATTAGTACTAGTGTCAATAACGCATTGCATCTTCGCTCATTTCTTCGTAGAAATCGTCCGATTGAGATCGATGCTTCGTGAGTCTTTTGCTCTTGTTTGACGAAGATTTTTTATGGCTTTTCTTGTTTGGCATGTTGTGAGTAGCGTTGGGAGACTCGGCATCTGCTCCATCCCTGCGAGAACGGGGTGAGTTTCTTTCTGTAGTTTGTCCTCGTCTTGAAGCAGCAGAAGAATAAGATGTTGACTCAATCATCATCGGGGTATCCTTTGGGTTTCCTTTCTTTGCAATAGATGGTTTGGACGAACCTGTAGCTTTTTTTCTACCTCCTCTCTCCCTTCTGTACTCTTCGATCTCACTGGCATTTTCTAATTCCTCTTCTTCAGAATCATCAATTGAGTCACTTGATATGGCATTTTCATCATTAATTACATTTCCCTCTTTGTCGCTTTGGAAGGCTGGGTTGATATGTGATGTGACAGTTTCTCTAGGTAAACTCGAATCGTATTCTTCGTATTTGTCCAGGAAAGGCGAATTTAGGACAATAAATGTCGACTTCAGATATACGATGTAGTGGATCACAGCAACTGCAAAAATAGTTAAATGTGCAACTGTTAATTTTCACAAATCTACCTCCAATCTACCTATTATTTTAAATACAGTATTAACTGTTACTTTGCATGGAATTATATTTTTTAAACTCAAACTCATTATATTAAAATTGAGATATTGCATTTTTTAAATGCTTTCTGCACGCTGTCAAAATTATGTGTTATGCACCAACGGTGGCACATGACTATTTAATGTTTTGTATTTAGCTTTCGCTCTTTAGCAATATGATTTGTATTAAATTAGAAACCTGTGCGCTGGATTGAATACAATGCTAGAAATCCCGGACTCCAAAGGGTGAAAATCTCTGGTTCTGTCACGGTTTGATGGTGCAGACCGGTTTCTTTCATCCGTTGCTCATCATCACTTCTCCCTTTTGCAAGGGATCCATTCGAGTGTAGATTTTGTGTTAAATTGAAGCCTGGCATTATTGGCCTATCCATTGAATCACTTGGGGTGTTTGTGTCGGGTCCGGAAAAAGAGAAGCTAAATTGATCGCTGACTGATGGCCATGATCTTCTCAAAGCCCAAATGTACCACCACGCTGTGAGGATCATGTATGTGATACATGTCACGATATTGGCTTCGTGATGTCGAACGGTTCGTTGTTTTAAACCGGTCTGTAATGCAATCATCAACTCACATTAAACAAAATATATATATAATAATGAAATAACACAACAATGCACATATTACAATACATGAACATACATACGTGCTACGTAAATGCATGCATGGTATTATGTTGAGAAATATTCTGCACAAAAGAGGATACTGTAAAATTAATTTGGATATCTATATTCAAGCAAAGGGTATTGTATTTTACGTTGCAAATTGCAAAGATGTAAATTATTGGAGAAGCTCTTGTCATGTATTTTGTATAGAAAACATTATTGCATCATTTTTCGCCCATCCATAAATATGGGTTGCGTTGTGTATTGTTAGCTTAAATGTGTGCGTACCTGCATGGCTTGATTTGCTGAAGACATGATGTAGAGAATTAAATTGATGATAAGGACGAGGGTCTGCAACCTAAGCATATGTTTAATATTGTAAATGCATTACTTAGAGAGGATGACGATCTCACTGATGGGCATAATGGTATTACATATTAAGCAAGGTAGGTAATTGCATGATGCTCAGTAACTCATTAGTTAAATTAGAAATTATTATACATAGACTTACAAGAAACATACGAGAATGACTAGAGGTTCTTTATACGCGCAGTCGACAGCCAAATTAAATAGGAAATCCAACACAAGAAGAAATACTTGGTAGGAACCGAATACTTTTGGATTGTCGTACTTTTCGTAATTCACCTCCTTTTCTCCTCCAAATACATTAGGTTGAGTAAGCGAGCCGACTCTTGTCCCATCCCCACTGTCCAAGTATCCTCTTTTACCCGAGCGATCCATTTCGATGAAGATAGTAATGTTAGTATATCGGAACAGAAATGATATTCTAATAGCATGAAGCACTTAGCTTCTCTAGTCCTGCTTACTTACTTATTATGTTATCTTATTCAGAAACGAAAGAGAACTAAAGTGGAATATCGACGTGTACACCAATATCAATACACTTTTGAAATTCATTCCGAACTCAATGAAGAGATTTTGTACTTCGTCATGTCAATATGTTCCAAGAAATGTCCTGTCCATGTCCATGTCGTTACACTATCTATTATGCAAAAAGGAATGAAGAAATAGCGAATCAAAACACTCGCTCAATAAAGTCGTCCTGGTTACAAAAGGGACAACAAAGACTCAAACCTCGTCTTTCGGAGCTACATATCAACTAATTCTTTATGAGTCAAGTAAGAACTTTCATTACTTGTCTGTATTTAGAACACTTCGGTTCAGCTCTGTTCACATAGGATTATCTTAAACTTTAATTTAAATGTAGCCCTAAGTTAACTTTAGTTTAACTTATTTTTCTTTGCATATTATTTTAGTATTTACGAAATTAGTTGTTAAGTGGTATTTTTAACTGCTTAGTTTGTTGAAGCCTTACATTACACTTTACACGTAATATGGATACCATATCTTTCTTACTTTCATATAAGATTTTCAATTTATTTATATGCATAAAAACCTATTACTTTTAAGGCTAATGTAGAATAGAGTTTAATAAGTTTCCTACTGTATTACCGTTTGTGTTCTAATTATAGGATTCGTAAGTGATCTTTCTGCCAAGTCGACAGTATTTACTTTTAAAACATATTTTATCCATACAATAATTAATTACTTAATAGGTATAGCTAAAGTCTCAGTAATACTATTACAAGTACAATACATAAATAGATACCCTGAGTACCTAATTTTAAATCAGGATAATTAAATAGATATGATTACAAAGTGTTGTGATTTACTCATTATTCGTTCGTTGTCAAGTATAGTAAGGGTGGATAGACGGGTAGTATAGTAGATAAACAGTTGTACACCAAATTGTTCATTAAATTATATTTTTGTGCCATAATACTTACAATAGGTATACCTTAGGCCTTAGGTACCTACACGTTCAAATAGTAAGTTATTGATTACAGGTATTAGGTTTATAGGCAGTCACCGATTATCGAACCAAGCCATTCTATTATATATTTATGACTTAAAATTCCAACACACCTGCTCATTCAATATGACCCCATTCCCAAATACCAAACCATCTAGGTAGGTGTAATATGTAGTACCGAATCAGTGTACAGCACATAAAAAGTATTGCATAATATTTCACATTTCGTTCAATGATATTGATATTTACTGATCGCTAGAATAGAGCCCAACCAAATGTCGCAATACTTTCTCCTTCTTTCAGAGAAGGTAACCTAACGTTTGCTTTCTTAACATAAAGGTTAGCCTTTATAATAATTACATTACATAGTAAATCAATATTTCCTTACTTTACTGTTATTACTATTACTAGTAGCATCATATTTTTACCATTTATGTTAATCAGTACATAAGGTGTACCTTACTTTACTAATCCATAATATGTATAATTCTATACAGCTGTACTTCATAATTTCGTCCTCGAATCGACTGCTCCATGAGTCATGCCTTCAATAGCGACCCGCATGTTTGTGACATGACATGGCTGAAAGACCTCTAAGCAAAAGCCATTATTATTGGCAATTAAGCAATAGATGCTCGACTTGGTAAGTACCAATATACTAATAAAATACACGGATACACTTAGCGGCATATGTACAAGGTCTGCTATAATTTTACAAAGAAGAATTGAATTAGAGATTCTATAACATAAAGTTATGTTTTTTTTTGAGTAAATGAGGAATACTTACTACTGTGAATCAGGTACGAAAACTAAAAAGTCTGCTAGCTATGCCATAGTACACATAGTATCATCCGTGTAGCAAACATAATCCAGAAGCTCTATGAATAAAGTAAGGACAGTATAATATTATTGGGCTTTATTATATATTCCAAAACGCAATGTGCAATATGTATTTATACAAATATAGTATAGTAAGGCTATGATCTGTTTTCCTTAATGCAGATGAGAGAACATTTTTGTTCCCACAATCCAGAAGGATTGCAGTCTGTATTTCATTTTACTTATTACATAGCTACATATGAGTATATAGTAAATTATTTCATATAAATAATACAAATGTACATGGACATTCATAAGTATGTGGCATATGGCAATATGAGTCAAGTACGACATAATAAGTATAATAACGATTTGAATAAGTTTAACTCAAGGCACACTCTTCTCATTCTGACTCCTGAAATACATAAATACAATGAGATGTATTCAGAAGCAATTGAAATACACGTGTGTTCGTTTGTATTTTAATTAGTTGAGAAGGAAGAGAGAGAAGGATGATGTTCATGGCAGAAAGAAGGGGGATTCTGTTCTGTTCTGCTGATGGTTAAATTGGTAATTTATTGGTGCAATGAAGTATTAGCGTGTCTCTTTACTGTACTATGTCATGCGGGTTAGACCTCATCATTATCAATTGGTGGTTGCCATTAATTTACTACTTTATTTTCTTCAAACACATATACTTACCTAATATACTAACATTAACATTCATTCTGTTTCGTATGAGCATCTACAATTGTCACTTAAATATATATCACGTAATACTATGGTAGTAAGTAAGTATGTATTTATATTAATATTTGTATGGCTCACTTGGAGTTGTTGTCATTGTCTGCTTTAGTGTACATACAAAACAGATCTACTTAACAAAGCTACAGTTGTTTCACCGCTTGGTTTACTTATGTACAAACAGACAGCTTCAATTTATGAATACATTTTCCATGTATACTATGTACTATGTACCATTTAAATTATAATATGGCACCATCGTCAATTTATCTCTTTTCATCTCTTCCCCAACAGTTATCCTCATTTTCGGCCTATTTAAGGATGACAAAAATCTCACTTGTTGGATTTGGCCTGTGACTTTCACAGAGCCAACATCCACAAAAATGGCTACACCATAAATGCCTTAAATTAAAATTTCGTATAATTTTTCTTTAGTTTATTTATTTTTGTTTTTCGTTACTTTTTTGAGTTTTGTAGTTCTTTGGTTGTAGTTGTAACCAATACCAATGGAGTCTTTCAACAGTTTAGTGAGGATTTAGTAGAATTTTCTTTCGGCTTTTTTCGCTCCGAAACTTTAACAGTTACTAAAACTATTTTAATTTTAATTTTTAGTCTTTTATTGAGTCTGCTTCATCTGTTTACCTGAAGATACAACTAAGTCGCACCTAGAAGAGCTTTACAAAACTTTATCCTAAGTTTTAGTAAGCTGCAACTCTTTTCAAAGGATTTTCTGGAAAAACGTCAATTTTGTGAAATTGTAACCAACATAATTTAAGAAAGGTAAGGTGAACTAATTACAGATATTATACGTTCTTAGATTTTAATGATTCGGTAAAACAATTCTGCTGGACGAGTTCTGAAAATTAGGGAATTAATGAGTACACTGTACATCCTATCGTATCTAGAATGATTTGATTGATTGCCTAATTAGCTTTTCGCTGATTTTGGATTCTTAGACTATTTATTAATTTTTAATATCGAAGCACACAATCTCAATTATACTTAAGTACATTCTCTTGTACCCCATGCCATGCCAATTAAGAATGCTTTAATATTTTACTAATGTTTATCTTTATTTTCAGGTTATACCTATCTGCCGAATTACGTGAATTGCTACTACGGTATTCTTCTTTCGACTGGGCTGTTATACTACATATTGTGTATTGTACATCTACTATACTGAACAAATAGATTTGCCAAAATAAGTATTACCTTTGCATTAAAATATTTCATTGCCTCGAACTCGTCTAGCCCTTATCATCTTATACATTGAACCTTACCTTTATCTACTGTGAGACTTCAATTTAAACTTTAAAACTTGGTGTGCATTTCTATTTCATAATTTATATGTACTAATTCTTCGTTGGAGATGACATATGGTATTGATTTACAACTTTATTAGTTGTTTTGACTGATAACAATAAAAATACAAAAAAAGAAAACAGTAGTCTGTAGAAAATGTCTAGTCTGTGTGTGTGCTGTACTGAACTGTAATATTGTATTGTAATTTGTCTCTTAGTATCTTTAGCTTATAATTAAATAATTTATGGGCCCTTCCTGTGTGAAGTCCTGTCCCTCCATTTAGTAGTTCTAGGCTGTAGAGATTGTCTTGTGATATTGATAAATACTAATAATTGTTTCCTGTAAACTCTACTTTTTATCATTCTAGTTAGATACCTATGTACTTGTGTATTGCCTTTCGACTCTAGTGCTGTATCAAGCAGTGCTGAATCACAGAATTGCCAACAGACAATCAACAAAATCATTAGAAATATTACTACCTTTTGGGTTACCCATTCTTAATGTGTATTCCTAAAGAGCTAGCAATTGTTCGCTAAAGTGTAGTTAAGTTTTATGAACACTTTCTTTTACTACTTCAATAGATTTTAGAATTTATTTACATATGAGAATCAATTTATATAACTTAATTGTACCAAATAAATTACTAGTATTTAATTAAGGTTTAGTAATTCTGTTTATACTTTATACTACTATACTTGAGTTGAGTATGATATTTCGATGCGATTAGTTATTTTATAAATTCTAAGATCAATTTGGTAATTATAAAATATTTTACTTTACGAACAAGTGCGTATTTTCTCTCTATGTATAATGAAATAGATTTCAATAGAATTAGTTACTTACTACATGTACTATATTTTAAGTAAATCGTTTAATATATTGCGTTCTAGCAAGAAAACGGAATATTGTACTGCACTACCCGACCGAATTGGGTGTTAAGTTACCATCCGATCCCAGAAATCAATAAATAAATAGTACCCATGTATGTACAAATCCAAACAACTTTTAGCAAAATTGACATTATTTTCATAAATTCTTGGTTCCTACTGTAATCATACTATAAAGATATCCACAGCTCTTTACATCAAATTTTTGAGAATGCTACGTTGAATTATAGGAGCTAAAAGATAAGTCATAAATTCTGCCATTTATTAAGAGCATGGTTCATATTAATTACTCCGTATTGAGCTGTTATACTGTAAAAATTCATTAATGATTTATGTATAGCAATGCTCAATGCTAATAATACAGAATATTCTCTGTACAGTACATTACATACTATTATAAAAAAATATATAAATCCCCCATCCTACTATGCCCAAAATACAAAGTGTGCCGAAAGTGAATACACACTTGCAATACCCTCTATTACATTTCCATTAAGCACATCATTGCACTAACGTGAACCGCGCATTTCAACCCAAAACCTATTACGCACATACCATTCTATACATACAGATACAACATTTTTATTTAATTGTAATTTTGAAGCAGAATATATTTTACCTAATCTTGCGTTAACCTATTGGGAGATAAAGGTTGGTTATTTTTAAGCCCATATAATTCACTATGTTATTTCAGCTTGGTATACAATTTATAAAATGTATGACTATTTAGAATCCCTTAGCAGAAATTAATTCATGCTTACATGAAATTCTTAAATTAAAATCAAGTTTAATGAGCTTGTTTTTGGACATAATAATTCATGTAAGATTATTGTACATAGGTACTTATCGTTTGTCGTTAGTTTGTAGCTTGGACAAGAATTCCAAATTGGTGTTTGTCTTTAGACGACAGTAAAGTATTAAATTAACTACTGTACCCAACACAAATAAAAATTCTATACACGACATGAGTTAATATACATTATTATTACAGCTCGTATAAACCTACATATCTGTAGTAGGTGAGATAAAGTTAAGGATGCATACAATGTTCATTTGGTCTAAATCAATTTTGTTAATTAAATGAATTTTAACGCAAGCGTTTATCAATATAGACAAAGTCCTGCCTATATAAACGGGGGTTGCAACTTGCAAGAGGAGCATTAGGATATTGCACAATAGGAAGAAGGAAAGATAGCCACAAAATTCATTTACTGAGGAACCTCTAATGCTCTACATACTCTCTGGATCATAATACAATATATCTTAAATATGGAAGAACCTTCAGCTGTAGAAACTAAACGAATGATACTGTATTCGGAAGAATTGACAATCTACCGATTTCCAAAACAACATCAGATTTCTCATCGCATTTTTGGGTTGAGTTGGTACACTATAAGCAAAACAACTGATGAGCTCTCCGTTATCTTGCCATCCAATCAAGATATTTCGGACCTTTTTGACAAATGTGATGACATGAAAACGGATGGCAATTGGAGATGTTTAAAAATTGATGCTGTAATGGATTTCAGTTTGGTGGGCATCTTGGCCACAGTAGTCAATCCCTTGAAGGATGCCGGAGTTCCTGTTTTTGTCGTTAGTACTTTCGACACGGACTACATTCTCGTGAAACAAAAACATATTGACAAGACTGCGAAAATTGTTGTGGACGTCTGTAATTATTCGCTAGTAACTGACAAATCCCTGTTAACTTAAGACTCTCAACTCTGTATATGTTTACTATGCCTACTACCTAATCAAACAATCTTGAGTCTCAGTCTCATGCATAAAAATAAAAGAGTATTTTTACTAAAGTGGAAACATTGGTAAGTAGAATGTTAACTCACACCGTAAACAATAGCTTGTACTCATACACGAGATATGATCTGGATATAAAAGTTCTCTCACTGCAATTCTTCCATTGTTGAAACAATACACATGCATAACAAAATGAATAAGAACTACATATTTTTTTCTCTTTGAGCAAACTTACATTTAATTTCATTTGTCATTTTATTATTTGCATTAGTGCTTCTCCAGAGGTTAGGTTTGCAATCGGAATAATTACATAACTTTTAGTAGTTTAGATTTGCACCAACAATACACACTATACACAATTACGTAAGGAAACATAACAGGTAAATAACTAAAACAATAAAACCTGTATTAGTGCTAACTAACTAATCATATATTTTCTTATTACATTGTAATAGTATCTTATGTCTGCACATAATACACTATGTACATGAGAACTAAAGATTTAAATATCGAGGCATAGTTATACAATGTAAATACATAATTACATAAATAAATTCGTAATAAGTATACATTTTGTCATATTTAGCTTAAGTTTCATTAGTTTCTGACACAATGTCAACTTTGGTCTATCTATACAAATATTAATCAACCGCAAATATTCTTACGCTACCAGTACTGATTTAGATCTAGTGTCCATTACATTATGTTTGTATAAATTGCCTAATATATTTCCAAAGAAATGTGGATAAAAAGAAACGTAATCGGTTTCTTTATCACGACAACTGTCACTTAGCCACCCTGCAAGGCAAATGAATTCGGCGTAAAAGAAGGAACCGAGAATTATACTGCCAATATAGGTTTCATAAATAGTAGTATCAACATTAACCCAGACAATAAGCGAAATTATCCAGCAAAACTGTGGAATTATGAAAAATAATCCTACGGAAGTTTCGAAAAATTTGCTCAAAAATCTAGTAGTAGAGAGCATCACTTGTAATTCGAAAAATATTTGCATGCCGATGAATCCCAGTACAGTAACGGATGTTTGATGTTCTGGGAATCGTATTCTTAGCACTACAAGTATGCAGCATATTGTCAATATCCATAACACTAGAAAACCAAATTCATATTATTAAACATATCAAGATTGTGGATAAGTAGTTTTCATTGTCATAAGGTACATACTTACCATTAAGATTAATTATAATTTGAGTATTTACCTTTGTATGACCATATCATTGCAACACGCATACACTTTTCTATCCCTTTTCCAAATCTCTCAAACTTTTGGCCACTGTCATAACGAACTCTGGCATACGTAATGCCGAAGGTAGAGATGAATATTCCAAAGTATATAAAGAACCCTGAAAATACAATATACAGATACAGTACATACTTAAATCATCAAACCAAAAAAACACATTTTATTGTAAAACTTTTAATACATTTTTCCCATCAATTTGTTTGAACCCATTTTTGCACTTGGCTTTTTACCTTGGGAAGTTAGGAAAATAGAATAATATTTTTGCTTTATTATGTAGTGGTACACTACATTATAAGAATGCCTTGAAGTTCTGTCTGTGTACGTGTGTATCTATCTGTCTGAGCCGACTTTTTCCCTATTATTATTCAACATTTTTGAATTCTCTTTTTAGAATTGAGTAATAAATATGTCTCCTGAATAAGAAAATGCGTAAAAATGGATCAAATGGACCACCCCTTTAACACCCTACCCCGCCACTTTCTTAAAACTCAACTTTTTTTAATTCTGTTTTCAGAATTGAGTAATGTGGCCCCTGAATACTACTCCTAAATTGTAGTCAACGGTTCCATTCGGTTTCGGTTTCTTTTATAAGCGGTTTCACTACATTGTTACATCTGTTTACCACAGTTTACTATTCCTTTAAATGTTTACACGGAAAAGTTATTGTCGAAACAAGTGCCTTAAAGTAGGAATACCATGGTATAGTACACTCATAAAAGATAATCATCTTTCCCGTATTTGTATTTGAGGAATTGAGGCAAAATCATGCAACACTCGAGTGAAGCTTTTTTATGGAATTAATACTGGAGTATATAGAGCTTAAATTGCTATCAAGCTTTAATTGCACTGCACATTTAGCTAATGTACTTTAAAAGAATGTTGAGATATTACACTTGTTTTGTTTTTAAGAGTTGTAGAATTATTCCCCACGAGCAATCTGAGCAAAAAGTTGAATTGCAACTATAAATGATTACATGTAGCAATTAATATGATTAGTATTGCATTGCGTTGAATTGGTTGGGTAGAATATGTGATATTAACACCATATATTACAGCTTGCTGACTTACATGAGCATTTCGCAACAATCACGATGAGAATGCTAACAAGTACATACCATTAGTTAATAATACTTATATACTAATTACAAAAACATTATTTTGCCAAGTTATAATCAATTTTTCCAAAAGATAGTTTCTGTAAGTACTAAAAACCCAGATACACATGTACATGAATGATTACAATATATCTGGATTATATCAATGTTGTGTGATTGCAATTTAGCTGGAGATAACTTTTATTACCTTTCAGTGAAGGAATTGAGTCTCCATCCTCCATCAGGATACACGTTTGGAAAAGGCATTGTAAAAAGGAAAATGCTAGCGCTTCTGTGAGAAAAATTATTCTCGTCTTATACCATGGTCTGTGAAAAGTCTTGCAACGACCTTCCTTAAGTGCAAATACTGTGTTAGCTGCGGACCTAAGTTCACACATGTCCTGCAATTAGTCTAGAGTTTTTAACTTAAATACAAACATATAAATATGTGTATATGTATAATTGTACTCTGGTAATTTGGAATGTAAGACGCATCCATCAGTGCCATAGATATACTAGCGTTATTATTATAGTCAGATATTAACAATGAATAATGCTTACGATTAGTAAACTTACATCATAATGGGAGTCAAGCAAGGCACTAAATTCAATAAATATAGAATCTTGCTTCCTTTCCAAATGCTTTTTAGCAAAATGTTCCTGTATCAAAGAATGGTAAAATGTTACACAAGAGAATTGCTCAACTTCTTCCAGAAAAACTAATTCTGAATATACATAATTATGTAGTAAAAGTGTTTTCCAGAATGGAATTCTGTTTTTGTCAGGGAATTATGGATTACTCACTTATTTGATAGATATACGACTACCACTGCAACTCCTCCGAAGAAGGTGATCATGGCTGTAAATATTCCTTCCTGGATACATCCCTGACGTAAGTGCCAGTATGCCACAGATATACTCCAAAGGAAATTAAAACAGCTAAAGAAAAACGCTAAGTAGGCTGAGCCAATGGTCTCGAACTCCAATAAAATATCATCCCCAGTTAAATTTTCTTTTGAAGTGCTCCGGTTCTTTGACGGACCACATGGTACATTAAAATCAGTCTTTTTTGGAACAAGCGGCTGTATTTCATGAAAGTTCTTGTTGAATTGTGTAGAATTTTCTGTATAGATATTAAAAAATATTCATCAAACAAGGGTCAGTGAAATCCACTAAATAAATGTTTAATGTTAGTCCTTACCATCTTTTAGCTCTGGATTAGTTAAGTTTGTTTCAGTCTGGATTGCTAAAAGAAAATTAAACAATTTGAAGTTTTTAGCATGTAAAACAGATACCTATACAAATTACATACATAAATATGCCTCATTATATACTATTGTCATTACCATTCATGAGAATTGCAGACACAACATAATTATAAAAATTATAATGCTTGCTCTTCTTATGTACTTATGTTTTACACATTTGTAACCCAAAAATAATAACACATAATGGACAAAGCTACCTTATTACTTCATGCAATTTCTATTACAATAAATAAATAATGTTTGTTGGATACATGTAGTAGTTAATCCAGTCAAGATAATTTTCTACCTGAACAATAATGCTGCGGAGACGTCTGCGTTTCAGTTTCTATTTGAACAGGTACTTCTTCTATAACCCACAAGTTACCCTGCAATTAAAAATTGAAAAGAACATTTTCATTGTTTTTATAAACAATCCCAAACGACAACAATTGCAGATTTGCAGTAAATATCAACAGTAGTTAGTGAGAGCACAAACATAGCCATTAATGATGGTACCGACAATGAGGATGAGGAATACTATGGAAGTATATTTCCCGTCTTTTGTTTACACAATGCCGTTACTTCATGAGTATTTTTCATACGCGTGCTTTTATTATGGAAATAGTATATCCCATCAAGCTGATAAGAGCATACGTTTGTAACAAACCAGGTTATTTATTAATTTTCTGTAAGCAAGGTATCCTTCGTGTGCCCAGGATTTTGTATATAAAACTAAAAAAGCATGAGTCATACACATTCTAAATTCCTTACAACCATTTACCCTATTCTATTCACCAGCAACAACACAAACATCAGTATTAAACTTAGTTAGACAAATACAAGAGTATCATGTGTCTACAATATAAATAAGAAATAGTGACTTGGGCAAAGTTCGCAAAATGAAGATTTGGAGATGTGTCCAGTATGCTCATTTGGAGTTAAAAATACTCGCAAGTATCTGTACCTTTACTTGATGCTTAAAATAACTATCTCAATTATTTTCTGTCCTAGTAAAAAAGGTATATAAAAACATTTTTCCTTGCAATTTCAGTGTAATTTTGGGTTACTCTATACACTACTATATGCATACTGCAGAAATGAAGTGCTAGGTACATATATTATACCGTGTGTGCTAGTGTGCGTCGCACGTGGCTCATGAATTTGTTGTTAAAATTGCGCTTGAGTGCCTACCATTTGCGAATATGTTATGTAGACATACATACATACATGTGGTTGAGTTTGTGTATAAAATTGTATAGCCTAGCTGTTGCATAGCTGCAGCAAAAATAATGTATGATGCAGAACCTGACAACCAGTGGAGATGTTGTAACATACGTTTTCAACTAACGGTAAGAGACGAAAATAATTATATGTTGTTATAATGTTAAATATTTAATACAGTTGTAAGTAAAGCAGCTAAGACACCCCTAACTTGACAATTATATGCAACAACCAAAACTGCTAACATAATATTGTTACAAGTGTCTTTAGGAAAAGAAAATTTATTTTGGATTTTTTATTATCATATATCAGTGTTGGTCTAGCAGTCTGTCACAAATCTGAAAATACATTGAATAAAATTACTGCAAAGGACGCATGGAGGTAGATAAAGGTAAATATTTTAGGAATGGGGGCCAATTTTGTGCAATAGCACACTACTGAACTATATGTATATTTATAATAGTTGCCAACTTGCTAATGGTGCCAGCAATATATCGCTATGTGTCTCTCAACACATGATTTTCAATTGACATATGGGTTAAGCACCTACATACATGATTCCTTATATTACTAATTAGCCGTCTGCCTAGCTAGAATGCTAGAATGAAACATATTTAGTGACTGATATTTATCTGTAGTTTCTAGTTTCTACCTTGGCTACTAATATTGTTAACCCACGCATGCACAAAATAAATATGGGTAATATAATTTACCTAATGTTTAATATCAAACTGGAAGATTATTTACGTCCAAGGACTAACTCAATGAAAAACTCACTTCAGGCAATAAAGATGTTCACATACCTATAGGTATGTAGTATATAGCTCTGTTAAATTTATATCATTATGTATATCTAAATAGCCTTTAAAAAATGGTTACGGTCTACCTGTGCGGATGGAAGAGAAGATAGTGAAACTGAATAGTATAAAGCATACAACAATAGTCTCGTTCACAAAATCTTACGTACAGTACTTAACAAACAATGAGATGAGTGCGGGTTTGCAACTTATAAATAAACTGATAGACAATACATACGCTTTCAAGAGATTTCCGCAATTTGCAATTACAATTTACGGGAAGCTAATTTTTATATTCAATCTTACCATTTCCACGGATTTATTTTCAGAATCCCCCATTGTTGTGATCACAAGTAGGCTTTGATGGCTTGTTAATAAATGCTAATTGCTAAATAGCAGTAAAAATATATCCACGTTCCACACACACAAATTGAAAAATACGTTTTGCACGTAACATTGGTTTACTATTCACAATTCAGAACATATTATTCTCGTGTGAAGACACTGTAGCACAAAATTGTCAAAATTGGCTAAAAGCAATAGTTGAATCGTTCCGTTTCTCACGTTATATCGAGTAAGTATGGATTTTCATGTAATGTGAAAGGAACTGGAACAAACGTAAGTATTCTCCAGCCAAGCAATGACTTACTACTAGGATACTTAGGATACGCAAACAGGATACTCGTCTTACTGCTGGATTCTCAAAACTTGCCGTTTATAGCATACTTTTTTATTTAGGCAAGGACACTCCATAACTGCGAAGCCATAACTAATGTCAAATCTTGGCAATCACTGCGACTTACTTTTAGCC
Source organism: Tomocerus mixtus (assembly GCA_034694165.1). Classification (NCBI taxonomy): domain Eukaryota; kingdom Metazoa; phylum Arthropoda; class Collembola; order Entomobryomorpha; family Tomoceridae; genus Tomocerus; species Tomocerus mixtus. The sequence goes on along the minus strand of JAQFYC010001376.1, from coordinate 18,103 downwards.
TTTAAGAAACCTAGGTATTTATTTACTGGCACTGTAAGTACTGGAGATTTTTTAATGTATGCAACTAGTATAACGTGCTTAGACAAACACGCAAATTACTTATAAATGCTCCGAAAGCTCCCGCACAGTACTGTTATCGATTCTGTACATCAAATTGACTTCATGTGAGTCAGAGAGCGAGTGAGTGAACCAAACGGTGAACTCTAGCTTAACTTAGAGTCAGACGAGTCAAGTCTAAGTCGAGCAAGCTCAATTGAAGGGAACGTTATACTTAAACAAGAAAAATTAACTAAGGAAACTATACACATTTACGTTAAGATATCCTTATCTGACGCAAATTCATGTGAGTACAGATATGTTTGTACATATAAAGTTATTCAGATACTGGTAAAGTAGTGGATGTGAATATTGTATAAAACAGAACTCGGAAAAGGACGGTATAACATGCATGAATAGTAGTAACTACTAAATACTAAATAGGTACCGTAGTAATAAGTAATAATAAAAGGAGCTGCTGCGATACTGAGAGGCAACTTAACTCAATTGATGGCAATGATCATCCTACACAATAATAAAAGCAGCTAGAGTTGCTTGCTTCCTTTCTGAATATGTACTTCGGCTTGGCTTACTATGTAATATGTACATACATAGTCTACAGTCTACAGTCATTAAATAAAAACACTTTGCATACAATGCACACCATACCATACCACAACCACAGCTACATAATACAGTACTTACACAGGATGGATCTACAGCATTAGTGATGTACTAGGTATACTAAGGTACTTAACTGATGAGTTGAGTAAGTGAGAAAGAATATTAAAGCATAGCATAGTTAGGCAAGACCCGTGTCTCTCCTATGTTTAGTTGAACGTATCATTTCTCTATATTTTTCTGTTGTAAGTAATTGTATATACAGGAACAAAAATGAATTGCAAATAAACATAAAAGTCTGGCATTAAATATGATAGGGATATGCCCCTCGTGTGTGTGTAACGTAATGTAGGAGCTTTAGAGCTTTGAAAATATCAGCCTCTGAAAACCTGATTTATATGCACATAATACTCCAGTAGTTAGTAAATGAATCACACGAGAACGAAAGCTTAGATGATAGGATGTTGTCCAACTGATCCTTGCGTCATTGTACTTTTTTGAATAGTTTGGCATTTGTGACCCTGTTTGCTCCTATCAACAGAAGTCGATCATACTATTAAAGCGATTTTAGCGAATATGCAGTTCCACAAATTATATGCTGAATAGAGGGAACAACACATTGGGAAGTTAGAAATAATAGTTTATCCATCTACACATACTGGGCTGCAGACTTGTATCATAAAACACATAAAATTCCAATGGGAATCTGGTGTAGGGAATGTACGCGTCTTTTTTGTTGGTTTTTATGGATGTGGGAAATGATAGAGTTGATATGATAGATATGATAGATCGTCATATTTAGTATATTGTCTGTATGTAAATTGACTAACCTACATACATGTAAATGGTACTGTAAGTTCAGATTAAGCGAAAATTGCAGAAGAGCATTTCTATTACAAAAACAGTCTCAGGCTTTGTTTAAAAGGCCAAATATAGCTTTCACTATCATCAGTAGGAATGACATGAAACATAGTTAGAGGAGGGCTTGAGAGAAACCGCACACATTACAATGGAATTCTGTTAAAACCGTAATAATAAGTACCATCTCCCTTTCTGCATTTAAACGCTTGAGACGGTTAGTGCACACTTAATTGGCAGTAAAATTATAATGCAGAGATTACAAATGCCTTGTGCTTGCAAGTTACAAACGAAATATTTATTAAATAGATAGTTATGCAGAACAATTTACATCGTAAGATAATAATTAATTTTAACATCGAGAGTAAAATACATATACCTATCCCTGGTACTATTAGTTTACTTTAAATATTCCCATATTCTTTTGGCCACTTTCAAGCAAAAGAAGTTCTCAATAGCATCTCTGTATTTAAATAATTATAAAAATAGTTTTCTTTTCCCCTTTACATTTATGATCATTTGACAAATCTTAGTTTGAGTAGCTACTTCTCTCGCCCGTTACGCCCAGGCATACTAATTTACTGTATATGTTACCGGACAAATTTTTAATAAATTGAAACTATGAATTTACCAGTTTGATTAACCAGTTAAAGATGGACCAGAAAATTGCCACCTCAACACGGTACTATGAAAAATGGCGATACTGCGGTCCTTTGAATTTTATATTCCACTGGTTATAAAATGGCCATTTTTCATAGCACAAGGTTAAGGTGACACTTTTCTGATTCCCCGTTAACTGGTTAATCAAACTTGTTAATAAAAAATTAACTAAAAATGTGTCTTACAAATATTTTGACCCAAAATTGGGAACATTACCAATAACATATTATATTCAATGGTATAAGTAATATTATGTTGAATGGAGGAATATTATATTTACATTTTATATCGTATTTCAATTTTTCATATGACAGGGAACAGCGAGCTAAATTAATATTAATAAATATCATTATTATTCAGAAGCTTGTTATGCTTCATTTAATAACAGGCTGGCAATACAAAAAATCCACTCCACAATAGTTGCGCATTTTCTGAAAGATTGATGTATTATTAATTCAGGAATGGTAATCGCTACTTTCGCTATTGTGCACGTTTTACATTATCCGATTTTTAAACACATAATAATATATACTTTTTTTGAAGGAGACCTATACAGCTGAAGCTTTAGAGACCTTGATTATTATAATTTTTCTGAAAATAATCGACGGACTGGCTGGACTGACCGACTATAGTACATGGATATGTGTGCAGTGATTTTGGCATTCACACGTGAAAATTATGCACAGTATTAGTATACAGTGTGCACGTTTATAAGTACGTGTACCTGTAATTGCAGTAGTACGTCACATCTAGGAAAACGCACTATAGCCAGTTTCAACATTGCTAGCCAGAGCTAAATAAGTATTGCCTAATCATATACTGACCAGTGCAGTCCACAGTAACTATAACGCAAAGTTCATGACTTAAATGGTTAATAAGTTAAGTCAAGTCATAGAACTCCCTCCCTTGCATTCATTATACATATAAAAAAGTACATATCAACTATCCATACAAATGTTTGGACTTTGACTCTTAATCTATTCTCATTCGACAGGGATATTGATGCAGCTTGCTTCATTAGTCATCCTCATCACATCTCAAATGGAATAAATAACAATACATAAATACTAGTATACATCCCTTAGATATACGGCTCGAAACAAACTGTTTGTATTTGCGTCACCCCATCAAAGTTACGACGAGTTATTAGGAATAGGTATGAGTTTTGTAATGAAATGATGGTCAAAGCTTCAAAAGCTCTGTATAGAATGAATAATGTCCTCCTTCGTCAATGGGCACAAGCTATAGCGAAGTTGACATGCCGATGTAGAATTGTTTTGTACTCCATTGGCAATGAATTCTTCATATTGTTCTTCAGCTTCTAAAACCGCTTCTTCAAATACAGAGATAATGGGACGATCTGCCAGAGTAATATTACTGGGAACTTCGAGTCTTTTGCGTTGTCTCCCAGATCTAGACACGACACAAATAGATTTACAAAAATCGTGAATTAATTAACTACTGATTCTTATCAATAACCTGATTTCGTTACAACTACTAAATAAAAAGTCACTACATTCTGTGTATTGTATTTCCGATTGCTAACTGCATAATATGCTACTTTGTATACACGTGTCACTAAGCCAAAGTGGTCATTTGGTCATTTTAATTTCATTAAACAAATAAAACGACAACGTAAGAGAAATGGAAATTAGGTAGTACTGATACAGTAATGCTATGGAAGGTATTTATGGTGTACTTGTAATCTAAGTAATCTTAATGTAGTTATTTATATTACATAACATATAATCCATTGTTCTTAACCATAACCATATTACTAATCGTAAGTTGATCCACAGATTGGGATGTATTAATGTGGAGTAAGTTAAACCAACTTTAAATACATTTAATCCGAACTACTTGATAATATTGTGAATAAAGGAATTGTAATTGTCTCCCTATTTTTCAAATTACTTAACCTGTTCAGGGCGGATAGGGTAACTTTAGTTTCCTTAGGCAACTGGTTCCCTGATAGAGACTGCTTTTGCAATTCACATAATGCATACAGAAGGCAATCGTGCTGGTCGAGTCTCCTAAGAACCTGTAATTAAAATGTTAGCTGCAGAATATTATTATTATCAAAATAAAAAGCTCCAACAAAAAATCTATGTAGGTACTTATGTAATCATTTGGCTACCTACGAAGTAGTAGGTAAGTAGTAAGTCGTAAGTACTAGGTATGTGCATGGATAGCAGTAAGCGATAAATACGCTGTAATGATATTATAACCATTACCATTAGGTATACAATTCTCTTCAGGTTTTACGATGTTTATGCTAAAGAACAGTAACAACAACAAACACGATATTATGCCAAACCAAGGTCCAGCTCGACGAGTCTAGGTCTAGATTACAATTTTCTTTGATGTTTAATCTTCCTATAATGCAATGCAACATTTAGAAAAATAATGCGCCTTATACCGTAAACATGGTCTCTGAAAGTTTGTGTTTATCTTCATTGCAGGTAGGAGTAGAGCGTTTTTTCTTAACGGAGGTAGATATCAGAATTCCTTCATCAATTAACTTCGTCACATCCAGTGGAAGAATTAAATAGTATCTCATTACGAATATCTAAATAAAATTGTCAGTTCAGTTATATTTAGAATGATTTTTTAAGGAAGGTATTTTGTACTATTCTTGGGGATAAGATGGAATAAAGACGACATTAATTGTGGTAGTATGCATAGAATGTATTTTGGATTTATTGAAATCAGTAATTCTTTTACTTGAAGTATTAGCAATCCCAAGAGGACACTTTCAAAAGGTGTGACTCTATGATACCAAGCTGAAGTCATCGAGGTCATGCTGTAAATACAATTTAGATATTGATTGGCGTATGAAAATATTTTTTTTTATATTCTACGTAGTATTTAGCAACGTCAACATGTTTAGGATAGAGACACATCGTATAAGAAACCCTAACTTTTTTGCATTAAAGTTTCAGTTGCTCCTCCACTATTGCTTTTCCCTGAAGCTTTGTTTTTCTGATTTGTAAAGACCGGATTATAAAAGCAAAAAAGTGCCCAGCTAAGTTTTTATATGCTTGCAATGTTATTTTATTGGTATTACGCAAAAACTAACCTTAGCTACTACAAGATTCTTGTTTAAGTATGTACTCTTAGATAGTAGATGACTACATCGAGATAGTATACTTGGGTTTACATTACAGGATATAGAAAAATAGTGCATATTGCATTTCTTAGTGATATCACAAAACTATTATATACTATTTTCAGCTGTAATGATTCAAGTAACAATTATTTTTCATCGCATTTGTGGATCTATCTTAGCTAAATCTTTTTCTCATGCCTGTAAAAATCTTTTCTTTCAGAACAATAAAAATAACACTAAAAAAGTGGTTTTATAAGCGTTGGAAAAGGAAGTGTAATATTCATATATTATGTTTACGTTATTCGTGAAAATATTCCTCCTTTAGCTTGTTGCGGCAACAAAAGTAGCAGTGTTGATAATCCAGCAGCATCGGGAATAAGCTCTATCAGGCTTTCCATACTTGCCTCTGCCTGTAATATTTTTCTATAAGCAAACTTTATTTCACAAAGGTAATCATTTGATGGAAGGAACAATGCAATATAAAAAAAATTGGTAACATAACATAATACCTATGTGACTTAAATGCGATGATACAACAACACTACGTTACTAGCACTTACACTGTAGATTATTGAGGTCTCCAGGAATTGACCTTAGCTACAAAAAAGTTATAAATTACTGAACAATGAAAATAGGTGTAAAAAATTCTTTATTGCTGGTTGCTAGTCTATGTAATTGCTAACCATTAATATTGCCCACAGAGATGATGCAGGTTTTTGTAGTGCAAATGCAGTTCATGTGCCTTAATCTGAAGGTTAAAAGGAGACTACTTTTGTTAATTGCAGATTTTGTTCGTGTCTACCTGAGCTGTGGTATAATTTTCATTCACACAAAGTTGAAATTGAACTGGTGGAGCATAACAGATCTCAGACAATCGACATTCTTAGTATATGCACCAAATATCTGTGTGGGTAACAATTAGCATGCGTTAGCAACTTCAACAATTTACTGGTGAGATTGCTACCGCATTTTGCATTGAATGCAATCGTGAGGAACAGGAGCGCAAATAGGCATTGAAAATGTAAACAGCTCATTATTTTGTACATATTATTGCTAGAGCATCAACCGTTTTGGCAATTATGTCTCATAGCATCCCACTTTACCCAATTAGCAAGTTATGTTGTAGCATTATGTAGGTAAGGTACCTACTACAGTCTGTAAGTTGGTCAGGTGAGATACTATTTTTTCATTATTTCGATTTTAGTGTGTTGTGTAGGAAGATTACCTACTGTACATACGCCGAGAAAAGCTAAGTATACATACCTACGATTTAGTATACTGAACTGTTAATAAAATGACGGTATTATTACTTTTAGTTGTCTTACATCAGTAAAAATAATATAGTTTTATTTCCTACGTGAAGGAAACACACAACTACATTCGTCCTCTCCTTGTCACCCTTATCCTTCCAGTATTACTGGAAAAAATCTATAATGGCTCAACCATTAAGAAAAATTCATTTCTCGCATACATAATAGGCATTGCAAAATTTTTTATGGGCAGGAATACCTAATGGGCAAAACTGAAAAACTTGGTAGCTAATTGTGCGAATTAAATTCGCGTATCTGGCCTTTCACATCGCAAGCCAAAACCGATATTAGTAAAAATTGGCACAAGGTATTCAGAATTGTCTAATGCGTATGGCTATTCTAGCTACTAATACTGTAGACTGTAGCCACCAAAGTTTACTTTACATTCCTGTAAGGATTGAATTCAATCAAATTACAGTTAAGCCTTTGGTCGATAGCGATGGATGCTAATAACATTTGTGCTAGATAAGGTATTGTTTAATACCATTACCTACATTATATACTAATTTTTGTATATGATGTAATTACTAACTTACATAATATTATTAAGCTTTGCACATGTGATATTTAAGTTCACATTTATGTACATGCAGCCCCAGCAGCACAGTAATCTTTTCCTTACCTTACTTTTTCGAAGTTTACTCGAAGAGTTGAAAGAGTTTCATTCATGTTATCTGTGTAAGCATTTTATCTGTAAACGGTTTCATATAGGTATTTAATGTTTGCATTACCTCAATTTTATTATTGATGTGCCTTTGTGTTGTCATTTATGTACATTACTGATTGTTATACCAAGAATGTGCTAGGTATATTTACTTAGTACGATATAACATTATTTCGGCTATAGTTGTAGTTTTGTAGTTACCTGCCAATGGGAAAAGTATTGTAAATAAGGGCGTATAGTTGTATCTATACCTATGAATGCAACTTGTGGTGGTGATGTGCTGATACTTCTCGGTAAGTAAATAATTTCTAATATAGAAGATTGTGCTCATACATAAGACATACCCACATCTTGCGTACACAGTACAGTCTGTGTACGCACAATTACGCTAATGGATTACAGCACAGGCAATTTATGGTTGTTAAACAAACTAGCGTACATTCCATTTCACAAATAGTAGATACGTTCATATTTGGGCATTTACCATGCAAATATAGGCAACTCTAAAGTAGGTACTAGCACTGAGGGGAAATCAATTGGGCGTTACATTAGCCGCAATTGTTTTTAGCCAATCCCCAACGAACACGAAGAAATGAGTCGTATCAAAATGTATTTTTATCTTTTATGCTCATTGTTAATAGGCTTTTATATTTTTTCCATGTACTATATACTAGTTCAAAACCTTTAGTGTTCGAACAAAGACATACATTTGGTATATTTTTGTCAGTTGAGCTCAATTTTTATTGCATTTGCATTTATCAAATTTTCCTGGAATTGGGGAGTTGTATTTTCTACATGCTGATTAATTTCTGAGAAACCAAACAGTGTTCTGTGTCATGCAAATACCTGCACGATAATTAACACTAATGCTAGTCAGGGTAAATCTTTAAATAAAACTGTTTAACTATGTGAAAGGTGGTATCTTTTATTTGTATTTGCATTCATCTATTTAGTAGCTCTAGGTCTGCTACATACCTGGCGTGGATACAACTATACCCATCATTATACATAAGTGCATACATTATGCAAACAAAATATTTATATCTCTAATAGCAGTATTGCTACTGATTTAAGGGCGATTTAAGGTGGCCTTGATATGGGCAATGCGAGACTAGGGAAATCAATGTAATTCGGGTCCTAATTCAACCTGCATTGATTCTATCCACAAAATTAGTTCATAGCATTATCTAGGACTTATGCAGATCAAACTTGATTGTTTTGATATTTTAGTGAGTTTCCGACAGTTATAAAATTTTGCTTAAACTTTAAAACTGTTGGAAACTCACTATCAAAACAATTAATTTTTGAATTAATGGACTAATTTTGTGGAAATTTTGAGCAGAATCGATTCAGAAATACAGGTTGAATTAAGACCCGAATAACATAGATTTCCTTAGCCTCATATTGCCCATATCAAGGCCACTTTAAGCTAAAAGGGCAATGTAAGGCTAATACATATTACTTCATATCAGTTTTGAATAACTATGAGATTTGCTTCAGTTTGTGCACAACAGACACATATACGTAACATGTGCAAGGTGTAACGTGTGGCTATTTAAGCATGTTGGACATCTGTGTATAGATAAGAAGTATTTACAACCTACTAAATGTATAAATTGCCTCACTCACTAATATATAACTATGTTATCGTGCTAGAGATTAAGCCATAATAACGTACGATAGCGATAACGTTTATATATGGCTAAATGTAAGCGTAAATGTAATGAATCATATAAAGAAGCCGGACAGATGTAACATCAGAACATTACACGTACTTACCGAGCAAATAAATATTACCTAAAATCTGCCCATAAACTGATTTATTCGTCTTTTTGCTCTGCCTGAGGACGTTAGCAATTCCGAGCACTGAAAAATTACGCGAAAAAATTAGCATTTGCATACAATTGTTAATTGCTAAAATTATTCCTATTAGGAAAGCTTAATATTTTTTGCTGCTGCCCTGTGTGCCCCTGCATGTACGAAAGAGAAATGGTACGTGCACCAAGTTCAAGTACAAGTTTAATTGTTTTACTCAAGGGGAGTTTTTTATTTTTTGTTTATATAAATAATCTGCTTATGTTGGTTATGATTCCTTCATCTTCAGCTTATTACTTCGAAAGTCCTTGTAAAAATTCTAATAGTTGTAATCCTAGTGATCACACAAATTTTATTTGCTGGAATGCCATTTGCGTTTGTGACTTAAACCGCAATCTCGTCTACGACCACATTCAAAACTATTGTTTACGACCTCTCGGAGGAAAATGTAAGTCTGACAAAGATTGCATGCAAAACGCCCATTGTGATACAAAAACGCAATTGTGCTCTTGTTCATCTCCACACTTTGAAGCAACAGAATCTGGTGAGTGCAGAGCAAAATTTAAACAAGCGTGTAATGACACGGTGGAGTGTAATCATGAAAAATTCCTCCAATGCTCAAATGGAGGATGTTTTTGCCATAGTGCACATAATTTAACCTACGATAGAAAAAAAGATAAGTGTGTAGCAGAGTTGGGTCGCCTATGTGAGCGAAAAGTGTGGATGGGATTTCAAATTGAGTGTGAATCTAATGCTGAGTGTGCTATTGTGAACGAGAAAGATGAGTTTTATGGAAAGTGTCGCTGCAAAGAAAACTTTTTTACTGGTCTTGACGCTTGTGAGAGGGTCGTTGGGAGTCCTTGTGATAAAACAAATGAGTCTTCTTGTCAAGATGGTTTACATCTTAGATGTCATCGAGGTCAGTGCCAATGTATGGATAAGGCTGTATTTGATCCCAAATATAATCAATGTCGCCTAAAGGTTGGCTCACCGTGTCCCCTATCGCTTGACAATCAATGTGTTTCCAATGCAGAATGTATGACAAAAAGGGAAGAGGAGAAGGCCAGATGTGCATGTGCTGATGGATTTATAGAATCGTCTAGAGGTAGCTGTAAAGCTGCTTATGCTAATTACTGTAAAGTTGACGGCGACTGTTTTAAGGAAGGAAGATGCCAAGATGAACGGTGCAGGTGCCATTTGGGACAAGAATACGACTACCAGAAGAAATCTTGCGCTATTGCAATAGGTCAGCCTTGTAATCCTCAGCAGACTCACGGGACCCAGACTTGTGTGAACAACGCAATTTGCATTCCAGAACATACTACTACTAATGAAATTATCAACGGAATAGTAAAAGACACATGCGTGTGCAAATATCCATTTGTTCCATTTAATGGTTCATGTGTTCCGGGGTTAGGTGCACCTTGCACAATTTCTTTGGATTATTGTTCCAAAGAACTAGGTTTCATTTGTTCCGGTGTTAGCGATGAATGCATTTGTAATAATTCTTTGATTCCTGATACGATATCCAACAAGTGTAAGATTAAAGCTGGAGGACTATGTCAACTCGACGCTACAATAGATTGCACAAGTAATTCTTACTGTGGACCTGTCAATACAGACAGTTTTGAAAAAATGTGTGTTTGTAAACCTAGTTATAAGCGTGTACCAGACGGTCGTTGTTTACTTGGATATGGAGAGCTCTGTAAACACAATATCTGCGATGAATATAGAGCATTTAAGTGCATTAATAACACCTGTGGGTGCGAGTCTCCTTTAGTTTATAATGAAAGTTCCAATTACTGCGAAGCTACTTCACAAATCCGTTTAACTGGACCTGTTTCAAGTGGCTGCACTTGTGTTCATATCCATGCAGTGTTAATATTTCACTTTGTTAGCTTTAATTTTATCAAACTGTTATATAATACTTGAAATATAATATATATGAACTTTCTATGTACAGTAGAATAGAAACATTATAAATATAACGCAACAAAACATATTTAATTATAAACAGTGATCCGACTCCGTTGCGATGATGCTATTAACCTAGACCTACGTTGGTAATTAATTACACAGATAAGTACAATACAGAACTGAAGTCCGAAGTAAATTTAACTTTTGCCGTGCATAGTTTAAGTAGTTAGATATCTCATTTTGTACATGCAAAATACTAAACCCTTGTCAACAACTACTTAATTGGTTAAAGTTGATAGTTTTAGTGGAAACAAATCAAATCGTAATTAAAGCTGTAAGTGTATTTCTCTGTAATTTTGTGTGTTACAGCATAAAACCTACTTAATGTTATGTGTACTGAATTCTAATAAATGGGCTAGAGTATTTTTTATTCATATGAGACCCTATTTAGAGCTCCACCTTCATTAACTGAATTTACGGTATTCAGTAACGTGTAGCAATAAGTAATTACCAATTGCAATATAGTTTGCTGCAGCCTTCACATGTTTATGAGCATAAAGTTACTACCTATACTTACGCTTATGCATACCTAGCACACGCTTTTCGATTGTTTCTTTGACTTTCTCATAATATTATTATTTAGGTACCTAATTTAAACGTAAGCTCTATCTGCTGTTATGTAATTTAAATAAAAATGACACAACTGTGTTTACGATTTACTTACAACAATGGAAATGCAAAAACATTGCACATTTGCATATTATTGTTTATCATTTATGCGTCGTTTTTTGCTGGAAAAACACAAAGACTGACGGTATGCACGATTAAATCCACTGCGAAGTTACGGGATGTGAAGTCTGCAAAAGGTAACATATACAAGGGTGACAAAAGGAAGATATTAGATGTTTGCCTTTTCGAAGCTGGTTCTATAAAATAAGATACGTATTTAGTATAATTAAAAGTGTATTCCACTGCGTCGTAAGACCTGTAGTATACACTTTTACGCTATAGAATGGGGTCTAAAAATCCAAGTTGACTCTTTGTAGGGTCATAACGTGCCAAAAGTACAGATGCTGACCAGTGAGTGCCGTTTACAACACCATTTAAGACACCAAGAAGGCTGAAATTGGTATATAATTCCTGATTTCAGCATACCCTAAGCGAACTTCAGCACCGGAACTTGAACTAGTTAAGCTGCATGGATGCATCCGAAAATTTTGATTTACTAACACTGCTATTTATCTAATATAAGCGTTTTACTTTTATTGCGTTTACATATACAAGTTTTACTTTAGATACTCACCTTGTAGCATATTTATAAATGAGTGTCTAGAGTAGACTAGGTATGTACAACGTATATTGTATGATGTATGCCATAATATTAGCATTACCCCTATTATGTATATTATATTACGCATCTAATAATGATTCGGCCGTCAATACATGTTGCAATTTGCCGTGTGTATGCCTTGAAATTATAATGTCAAATGTACGAAACTTGCTTGATTTAAGTGGGTGTCTATTACAGATGGAACCGAAATGACAATTTAGCTTCGAATACAAAATGATGTGTAAATATAGGATATATGTTTGTTTGTGAGCCCCATTGTTCCTTTTATGGTTTCGATTTCGATTCAAATAAAAAGGTTTCTGGAAAATTATCTTCGATTCTTAATAAACGACTTAACAGGTTGATCACACTACAATCGTTCATTCAATTCTATTTTGCGCAACCATTTTTATAGTAGGCAAAATGTTATTGACACCCAGATTTAATACTAGCAATGTCCAGTACCACTAAAACATTATAGCTAAATATTTACGTAAATATTATGCAATTTAAGTATCATCTATATTAATACATATGCTTTTAGAGGCTCAGCGATAACGGAATATTTATTACAGGAATTGACGTTATGGCTTTTCGCGAAATATAAGTACAATTAATTGCGTGAAAGCCAATCCAAAGAAATGTCAAAATATCAGAAATATGCATTAGTCAGAGCTAATAAGCATTTATCTGTATTATGTATAGACTGTAAATATAAAGATAAACAATTAAAGCTTCATATTTTATTGAATTACTTATCAACCTGTTTCTGGTAGTACTGTTACATCTGCATGCATGCATTCTTGCATAATATCCACGTGTCGCCGCCTAATTGTATATGAAAAAAGGCCTCTAAGCCCCAATCGTATACCCACAATCATGTTATATGGTTTGACTTTTCACGCAATATAAGGTGGGATCTTTTTATATTATATTATGGAAGCGAGCCCAGTAAATACGGGAGTAAGATTCTTTGGTTTGGCCTTTTTTCATGCATAACCGACAATATATCACTCATGTACATAATAGTATTTATATATCAGAAGCCTTTACATAATATTGCACACATACAAACCATCTTGTTGATATTTTCTACTACGTTACGCGCATTTCTGTGCCTTCTAGTACATAAAAATCCTAAAATTAATGGCATACAATATAAAATAAAGTCTGTTTGCTAAAAAATGTTCTAAAAGTTTTAATAGTCCAAAATGGAAATAAATTATAGTTTACCTTGCATTAAGCATACTTAATTCTAATTGTACTCTGCAAATGAGAACAGATAATAGCTACTAACTGTCGATACACTTAAGTTATCAGTGGAATACTTAAAAAGTCTTAAATGGATATCGTTTAGTTTCTAGACTACAGCTTTTGTAAATGATACTTCAATTGAAATCGTCATTTAACCAGAGCAGGACTGTAGCCCATCTTACCCACAATAAGTGCATTCTAAGTACATTCATAAACTACATTACATGCATATACCTTCCCATGTGATAAGTAAATGCATTGAAATTCTTAATGCTAATACAGTTTGTAAATCTTCATTAAACGACACTGGATTTTCCTCCGGATGTAGTACACACAGTGCTTATCTTCGTTGAAGTTTCCCCCTTTTCCCGTTTTTGGTAACATGGCCACAGGTTAATTTTCTTCAAAAGAGCTGGTTAAGAAAGTATTATACTATTATAGAAAGCTATTTAATTTCTAGGAGTATGATAATAAGAATTTGAAGTTTTGGAAGCAATTGCAGTAATTTGCATACGAATCTAGACTAGGTAACATAATATTAAACTTACATCCCAGTCTTGGATATAATTCGCACAGTTGGTCAACGACTTTGCTTTTACAAGTGAACAGGAAAAATATCGCTATAGCTTGGAACAAATTCAACACATCTGGGAAAATTAAGTACCAAGGTAGTGTGTCGTCTTTTGTTCGCAGTTTCCACACTACAATCTCCAGCATCCAAACAAGTCCCATGACCACAAACAATTTTGCCAATACTTTAAACCTATAACAGAATTTATAATATAAAATATAATTGTATTACTCATATCTTCCTAAGATTCATGGTGTAGGTAGTATACACAGTAAAATTTCTTACGATTGTCTATGTTTGCTAGAGCTGTCCAATAAAGCTGTCTTGGTACTCTGTGTGTGCTTGTACATGTGATAAATTGTTATCATAGCGAATGTCAAGTTAATTGCCATTAGACCTGCAATTGGGTAATAGAGATAAAAAGATCTCGCTTCCTCAACTATGTAGCAGCTTCGGTGACCATACAGTGGGACAACAAGTTCAACCTCACAATCTGCGTCATTTCTGTATCATAAATCAAAAGACATTATAGGTTATTTATAGTAGAGCATTGCGTCCCCGAATCGGATTCGGAAGCTATAAATAATAAGCTGCCAAGACAGAGAAAGAATAAATAATAAGTAATTTTAGAGCTTTGGATAGCTCACCCGTTAAGACCATATAATTTGTCTAAAGTAACTCCTATAATTACTGCTAGAAGTGGCAGACCCCACGCAAAGAGACTGTATAGGAGAAAACGCTTCACACCTTTTGACTGACCAATTGTATTTTGAAGATGTCTGCAAAAGTTTGTAAATATATTATGCAATTAGCCCGATGTTAAAAATGTTCCTGACACACTATAGTATATACTTATGTATATATAGTTAGCAAGTTAATAGAATTTTGAAAGAACTTACCGAAAAGTGAGATATAAGTCCAGATTTATCATTGTTAGCCAACAAAATGAAGCAATGACGAAGAAATGACTGGCAATGCCTAAAGATACACGATTTTATTATTTAATCCGAGACCAAGGTCGAGTTACATTAACATGTAGGCTACAAAAATCTAATTACCGATAAGTCTGCAACTGATGGAATCATTATCATCACTATTGTACACCCTGGAAACAGTATTTGTGAGTCCTTGACAGAAATAGTTGAGGAGCATCGCAAGATTGTGAGAAAATAATGTCCAGCCGTGAACTGGAGAAATTGATAAAATATTTCATATACTCCAGAAACATTATTTAAGTAAAAGATCTAGCATAGATAGCCAGATAGGCAAGCTTTTAACTATTAAATTATCAGTATAGTAATTGTATAGCTTGAGAAATTACCATTTTGTTTTTGCCATAGAAGAATGTATACAATCCCTGTTAGAAGTAAAAATGGGAGCCCAGAGAATAGCAAAAATATGTATAAGACACCAGTAAAAGTCTGTAACAAGTTAAAAAACATAATTATTTATGATAATGGCAAAGAACCATTATAGCATGCAAAGTCTTCATAAATAAAATGAAAAACAGTTTAATGAAATATATGTAGATAAATATGTAGGCTATTTGTAAGAAATATTATTACAAAAATTAGGACAATTACCAATTTAGAAATATTATCTTGGGACAGGGTAACGTTCCGCCCTTCCATGTTTTCCGGAAAGCAGGAGATTAAAATTTGGTCGTGCCTGTCCTGTTCAACAAGCTTTCCATCTTCAAATCTTTGAATTCCGTCCAAACAGTACTCGCCCTCATTTAAAACCTTCCATTCTCGAGATTGCAATTCTCTCAGGATAACACTTCCATTACGCAACAAGCGAAACCTATTTTCATTTCAATGTAATAGAATTTCCGATTATTCTCGTGCTACATTTTACAGGACCTATATACATACTATAATATGTTAAATGTGTGGTAAACAGTATACGAGTTTGTAAACAACAATGAAAAATAGAATTATCATAAAGTAGTACAATCAGTACACAAACTCCATAACATACAATCTAATGTAATATCTGAAGGATAAATATAGATTTCGTATTTACAAACATGTACCTAACACGATGTTCCGATTTCGTGTATGTCTTCAATGTATATCTGATATACTGTTTGCATTGAGGAATGTCCTGTGCGTAATGCAGACGAAGATTTGTTTTTTTCTCTCCGCATATCTGAACATCTTCGCTTTCGTATACAAGAGGCTTCCAATATTCATTACCTATATTAAATTGACAAGTCCCATTTTCGAGATTCAATCCTTTCTCTATTGTACAGCATTTTGGAATGCAAAGTTTCGTTTTTCCACAGTCTGCCAAGCATACAGACAACTCAAAGTGTGTCTTATTCGTCCTAAAATTTATAAAATACATGCTAATTGAAGTTTAGCTAGAAATTAATAACTTTCTTTGATGGAAATTGTACGCAAATAATTGTATGGGAAATTGATTGTATAATGCATGTTTACTTCTCTATGCAATATTCATTTCTATTGAAGTATTCATTTGCAACTTTCAGAAATCCTTTTCTGGTAAACTGTACTTCATTAATGCTTTCCTCTTCACCAAGCGGTTCGTCGTAATTGCGCTTTATAGAAAATTTCAGAGTTTCGGTAGAACATTTTGTTTCAGCATGACAATTTGGGTGTCTCGCTGTACAATTAACCTGGAGGCTATCAAGATTGAATAAAAACTATAATACTTTCTCCGCAATCTCTTTATTAGTCCACAAAATAATATGTTAGTAAGAACAGGAAGATAATTACCCGAAGATTGCAGACTGATTGGTTGTCATTAAATGACGAGGCATGTTAATTGTTTCAGAAGTCTCAACTAGGGCTTTCGGCAGTCCATGAGAACATTGATATAGTTTAACAAATTTCTGCCTCTCGACTTTTTCACTCAATGCAATAACTTCAGTAAAGTTGATAACAAGTAAGAAGTGAAACACAAGGTTCAGTAACATGGTATTCATGTTTGAGAGATTTTGAAAAACATGTAGAGCAGGTCCAAAAACAAGAATAATGTAAAAAACCTGTAACCGAAAAATTACTTGGCTCGCTTAGGTATCTGGGCTGGTGAACACAAGTACTAATTCAATGAGTACAAGATCAAGACCAGGGAAATACACTTTAATTAATTGTTGATGTGTATTTATAAATATTTTTACCTTGCGATCAAATAAGTTTATGTCACGGATGTGGCAGCTGCAATAAATGTGAACTTGGTAATCAATATGATAGAAAGCAACAGGAGAATCGGGAGGCTGCAATTTTACTTTTGTACTCACTTCTGCCTTTCTCAAATTACCTCTTCTGCCCTGTATTACTCACTCGTCTCGGAGCAGACTCTCTTACTGAAACAACGTAATAGAAACTGCCTGCACAATCAATTCTGAAAAATATTCCCTGTTCTCCGTCTTGCGGTTTCTGTTCAATGCGACTGTAGCTATGTGGATGTGGACACATAACATGATATGTAAGAATAAACTTCTCAGTAGTGCAAAAATATTATATAGTGCTTTGCAGGCGTATGTTTGCCAATTACGTATGACATAATGACTTTACTTCGGATAGCAGATTTTTGGAACGGTTAGGTATATCACGTAATGTAAATGTGTCTCACCGTGAATGTATATTCATTTTATAAGACCGAGGCACATGTTAATGATAATGTGATACATGAGATTGGAACGTTAGTCTCACTTTAGCTCTATCTAACACATCACGCAACTTGGGATCATTTCTAGTCTATTTAATTGTACCTATGTAGCAGACTCTAATTTAAAATGCTTTTAGCAAATACCATAGGACACAACATTAGTTCAAAGCATACATGACACAAATCACTTTTGGATGGTAATGTATTGAAAATTGCCATTCAGTGTCATAAAATGTCGAATAGGTTTTTTAGCCCGCCCGAGTGTGCGAGGCTGGCTTATGTAATCGCAATGTCTGTCCGTCCGTGCGTCCGTCCGTCCGTC
>JAQFYC010001375.1:0-35286 GCA_034694165.1 Tomocerus mixtus | reverse complement strand
CGGAGGTTAGAGTTATCCCAAACAGTTAAACATGGGATTTCCCACACCAATATGCGGCTCTTCATTCTTAGACTTTTAGAACTGTTACAATATTGTGATAGCTGATCTGATTAAAAATCGTTCCCTCTTTCGAAGGGTAGTCACCTTATTTTTATCGGAGTTTTAGTTTAGGAGCTAGATGACCTAGACCACGGGGACATCTTTTTGGCTAGCCCTGTATGTGGGGCAAAGCACAATAGGAGGCAAACAACGTAAGAGCACGTATGTGGGGCAAAGCACAATAGGAGGCAAACAACGTAAGAGCACGTATGTGGGGCAAAGCACAATAGGATGCAAACAACGTAAGAGTACGTATGTGGGGCAAAGCACAATAGGAGGCAAACAACGTAAGAGAACGTATGTGGGGCAAAGCACAATAGGAAGCAAACAACGTAAGAGTACACGTCACAAGTTGTTGATCGCCAGTGAAGCCACTTTCTTCAACTAGTAATGAAACTTTAATTTTCTTTCGCCCGCGTATGCGAAGCTGTTTTCTTTATGTATAGCACACTGTGAAATGTTTTTTCGAAATGGTTTATTTAATACTGAAAAGCCAAATGGCAACATTCCTACACTTTCGGAATCTGGGAGACAGAACTTATATTTACAGTCGCAGTCTTTTGTATTTACACAGTGATGTTTTAACTACATAAATAGTTAATACCTTAAGAACATAAACATTTTTCTGTGGATTTTCGTTTACATCTACCATAAAAACATTGTGCATCCGATACATTAATATTAAGCGTAAACAAACGTATCCTAACAGAGTTTGGTTCATGTAATAAGTAGCACATTTAACGCTATAATATATATAAATCATGTTCCACCTTCGAGAGCTTGCTCTAAAATTTTCTCGATATCTTCCTCCCATGTATCATTCGCAGCCGCTTTCTTAGGATCTTGATATATCTTTTCTAATTCTGTTGCAAATCTTGCTGCTCTATATGTAGAGTATTTAAGCTTCATATAATGAATTTCTGTTACGACTTGAACGGTGTAATCAGGAACAAACGTTTTAATTGGTCTGCTGGAGAAATCAGCCATGAACTGCTTCGCGTCTGCATTTTCCAGTTTGCTCTCCAATAAAAACTGGACACCGAAGGCTGTGAAAGGACCTCCTTCGTAGGATAACTTATCAAGACCGACTTGAACTTGGACCCGACCTTCTAAAATTAGACAAAAATATTCGGATGCTTTTCCGAATTCGTAGATGAATTCCCCTGGCTGGTCGGAAGTAGAATGAACAGAGAATTTCGGAGCCTTTATAAGGCAAACGCTAGATCTGACAACTCTATCCAAAATTGGGATGGAGATATACTCGGACCTAAAAGGCTCAACGGAAGTATTGAGAAACTGAACTGCGGCGAGTGTAAGGGTCTGGGGAATGTAAACTGGCGCTTTCGGATTGTGGTGTCCATAATTCATAATGTATTTTGGAGGATGTACAGCTTTTAATCGAGATTCTAACTTTCCTACGTCACTTTCATCCATTATTTCGGCTTGGAGAAGCTCTTCAAGAACATCTTCCATGGTCACAATGCCGATTGTCTCACAATATGGCTCACGGGGACCATCCTCGTTTACTCTCTGAACAAAGGCCAAATGACCTCGATTTCCTAGAGAAAAATAAACGAAAATTGAAAAAATTCTCCGGAAAATTAATTTGAAAAATTAGTCTTAAACAAGGTAGCATATTAAATGAGGCAGTTTTTAATATGAAGCACGAAAAATATAATCAACGATGCAGTTTTCGGCTACCTTCTCTAAAAGCTCGAAACATGTAGTCCAATCGAGTATTTTCGAAGACAAAAAATAGGGGATTGTGATAATACTCAATTACTGTATGAAGGGGTATATTTTCCGAGGGATCCAACAAAGTTAACTGTTTCACATTTAGAAGAGCTACCATGTTGGTCCTATCCTTATCGTAGACAGGAATGCGGGAGAACCCATGCTCGTTAATTTCAGCCATGGTATCAAAGTCCATAATTGAGTCCAGGGAAATCATGTAGACAGCAGAAATTTTCGTCATAATATCCTTGACAGTTTTTTGTTGCATATCCAAAGCTCCAGAAATGATCCCAACTTCTTCATTAGCTAGTCCATGGTAATCCTTTGTGACCTTAAGGAGTTCCTTCAGCCTATCTCTTGTATAAATGCTCCCAATTTCTTCTCCTAAAATAGTATCCAATATCTTGGATAAAGGGTAAGCTAACGGAAAAGTTACGAACATGAAAAACTTGGTAATTATTATCGTTTTCGCCCCGACAGACAATCCAAAGCGGGAGCACACGGCTTGTGGTATGATCTCTCCAATTACAACGATACCGAGTGTTGCAAGGATAACAGCAACAATTCCCGTCGTTAACTCATCCATTAGTATTGTCAGCAGACAATTGACAAGAACATTGCTGAAGAGCAAAACACATAAAAGAAAATTTCCGTGATTTCGTACTGGGGTTATGCTCGTAGCAAATTTTTTTTCTTGGACTGTTCCAGTGTTAACAATTATTTTTAAGTCTGTTTTGTTTAGAGACATCAATCCTAAGTTAAGACCGGAGAAAAGACCAGAAAGTGCGAAGAGAACTACAATGAATAAGACATCCAGCCATTGGGGTAAAGTTGGACCATAAACTCGGATCAGAAGCCAAGGTTTATTATCATTTTCTTGCAGATGCCAAACCAGCTTATCTTTATTATTTACGTCATATTCCGCAATACAAACTTCATAATCACTTGTCTCACTACTTGTGTATTCTGGAATTTCTATTTTAGCGTAGGCCATGATATCCGTGGAATGTACTGTTAACATCCTAACCGCAGTTTTTGAATCGCGTTGGTCGCACGAAGGAACATTTGTAATTTTCACAGCCCAACTTTTTGTTTTGCTAAAATCTCCGTAAAGAATTATTACTACATTTTTTGTTCCTCCCAATGCATTCCAATTCCCATTTGCTCCCTGGTATATTCTTTTTTTCTCTTCAAAATCCTGGAAACTTATGCCTACTACTTCGGTGAAAGTCGTTACGGTAGAACGAACAATTCGTGAGTGGCTCTTGAGATTCTCCATTGAAGTTATTGAAATTGTATCATTCCAATTTTCTGAAGACACAATTTCACAAATCAATACAATCAGGAATAGTATGATACAACTATTTTGCTTTTTGAGAGATAATCCCGATGTTATCATCGCGTAGGATCTTTCTTGGCAATTGTATCTCCTTTGTTTCTGCTTTCATGGAAAATAAGTGTGTGCAATACCTTTCGTCTGTTCATGGGCAATGTAATCTACGAGAAAACAAGAATCTCTCTATTTATACGGAACAAAGATAATTAATTGCTATTTATAAAATAATTTCTTTTTCATTACCTTGTAGACTAGGTCATTATTCTTTAATTGATTGGCAGAGAGACTTCAGAAACACATCGATTTACTTTCCTCATAATCCATTGTTTACAATGGGTAAGAAATAAAAATTCTTCATGTGACAGGTGGGGCATTAGTAATCTGACACTAAAAATATCGGACTAACAATATTTATGACATACTATATAGGTACTCAATTTTTACTTCCTTAAAAACATACATATCCGTCATCGTAATAGAAATTATATAACAGATCACGGCAAACAATATATAATGTTCAATTAACAAAGCTGGATAAATAATGTAACAATAAGACACCCTTTGGGTGCCAAATTCGGTAAAAGGAATGCTCTTGCGTCTTGAACGATGGTGTATGTAATACGATCATAAAGGAGGAATATTATTATTACTTCCTGCTACAGTACGCTTTGTGTTGGTTTTTACACTTTGCTTATAACATTATTAATTTGTCATTGAATACACAAAATTGCTCTATTTCAATGTACTTGGGCTACTTTGCATGACAACCACAATCATGTAATTTACTATATCTAACCGTCAAAATTTCTGTCATTTCTCTACCCCGAATCATCTTATACAATCATTTTTGCACTCAATTTTGAATGCGTCATACCTAGTAATAATTTTATTCGTCTTAATTTATTTTGTTTTAGTATTCATTTACTGTCCTCATGCTCGTGATTCGTTATATCGCCATAATTAAAAAATTAAATAGCTCAATTTTTAGAATTTATTTAAAAAAAATCCAAAGCATTTCACTCAATTATATTCCAGCAAAAAATGTATTGTCAGAATTATGATTATGTATTTGAAACAAGGGCCAATAATAGCACCACCATCTTTAGCTCTGTCTTCTTTAACCTCTTTCCTCGATTTTGATATGAGGTGAACATGGTCATCTTTTATATACTGAAGATTTTTCGGGTTGTACTTCACCAATCGATTCTTTAAGGGTCTCATTGGAGGGAAGCATTTATCATAGGTTAGTCCAGGCCGTTTGGCAGTCTCAGGCAATTTTATATTAACCAGAATATCTAATTGTGATTGCGAAATTTCGATGGGATGTTCCAATAAAATTACACTGGGATTGGGATGTTTTGTACTGTTGTAGTTGCACATTGGTAGAATAGGGAATATGTATGAGCTTTCGTACGTATAATAACCTCCATATAAAGGGAATAACCAGGATGGCTGGAAATTAAAAATTATAAATCAATTTAGTAATCAATTGATTGCCAACTCTAAATGTTATTGCGTTTACATCCATAGTGTATTAGAATTTTACTTGAAATACGGATTCAAAAGTAGCATGCCCTTGTAAATCTATATGGATTGTTTCCACTTCATCAATCAGTTTCTTTATTCGTGCCTGCAATATAATATTTGTAAGTAACAATTTAGGTATAGTTTTTAGACAATTAATTAATTAATTGATTACTCTCGCCCAATTTAAATGATAAATTGATAAAATGAAATTGCATTTCATTAGCGAGTAGTTGATTATTTTTGAGACAAATCGAGATCAAGATTCAATTCAAATTGTCTTCTCGTCCCATCTCTAATAGCCAATAAAATACCCGTGCTCTATCTGTACCAATTGAAGAGGTACTCGATTTCCAATTTCCATACCACAAAAAACACCCATAATAGTAGAGAATACAAAAATAATGCAAGGGTAAACTTACTAGTAAAGTATCTGATTGCGAATCCATATCAGATATTTTTTGTAGCTGTAGTTTGTCAGTTACATTTTTGGAAGTCTGGAAAACACACACAAACCAGTTTTCGAATGTTAAATTTTATTCACACAATAAGTTTGGAGAATTATCTTTGCAATTAGTATCGAAAGTAATAAATACATACCATTATTTCGTTATTTGAATGCGTTAAAAGTATAAAATTCTAATATCTTATGACCATTTTTAACAGATCTTGCCAGTAAATCAACCTAAACAATATTCCTCTTGTCTCTCTCATTTCATATTATATTGTGCATAATTTTCGCATACCATTTCCTTAATTAGATGAGTAATATTCCTCCGCTGTCTGGTTAAGCTATTTAGTACATTTTGTTTTTCGTGCCTTCGTTTTTCCAGAATAGTTTTCTGTGTGGAGTCTTTCTTTGAATTCTGATATTTATTCGCTGCTTCGATCACTGGAAAAAACATGGGATTGTCTGTTTCGCTAATCTACAAGTAAAAATGTATAGTAATGAATCAACAGGGTAAATGTACATAGGTAACAACCTTTAAGGCAAAAACGGATTTCTCTTACTTACTTTGACTAGGACATGGACCACTGTACTTAGCGGTGCTTTATTAAGTTCCTCAAACAGAAAAACTAGTTCCATTGGAAACCTTTCACCATTTATTTGATGGGAAGATACTTCCGGATTCAGTTTCGATTTTGTTAGTAGTATTTTGAAATTTAAGAAGTAGCGTCTTGTTCCTGATTCTTCAATAAATTCTTGTATTTCTTTTCCGATTTTACTGACTTCAACTAAATTAAACCCAAAATCAATTGCACTGTGAATATGAGCTTTAAATGTAAACCAATTCATTTAAAGTTTATTGAGATTAGGAAAGCATTTATAACAAACTATTGGAGAAAGTGGGCATTTACTTTCACCATGTATTGCTACTGAATATGATGAGTGTTAAGTGTTAAAATCGTGGCAATTCACACTTACGGATATACACTTGGCCATTTTGACCGTTATTGTCTACTCCAAAATTTGTTGAAAATTTAAACGCTTTAATTAGCTGGTCATTAGGATAATTAGGATAGACCTTCAAGGCTGCACTATTGGCCAATTCAACATGGTCAGAGATAATGTTGATCGGAGAATGAAAACTGTCATTTGAATAGGGACATGCTGGAAAACTTTTAGCCCAAGTGGACCATTCTATATAAACAATGATTCAATAGAATTAAATTTTCATTCATACTTATGGATGAAATTGTTTTACTGTGTAATCGATTTTTGGCTTTGAAAATATGAAATGATTATACATGCGTATTACTATGCACATAATATTAAATTACGAGAAATCGTCAACCCCTGTCCTTATACCTACCTTCACAAACGAACACATCATCGCTACTACTACATATTTTGGGCCATTCGAAGCTCAATATTATTATAAATATGACTTGGAAGATAATAGTTGTTGCTTTCATTGTAATTTCATATCACGATGAGTAATATATCTGTACATGACATTTTCTACAAAAGATTGGACGAGGTAATAAGTTCATTATAGTCTGATTATACATCTATGTCTGCTACGAGGATAGATCGAAAATCTTTATAAAATTACACCTTGCAGTAATGTAGTGCACTGATGGCTCCTAATAATAAAGGACCATTATATTTAGCATCACCAATGTACCATTCATGAAGGAAGAAAAGCATTTTATTATTCCAGCAAGTTTGGAGATCTTTTGGAGAAAAGTTGCTATAGAAATGTCTATCATTCCCGGATATTCTATGGAATTATTTCAGGCTGGAACTGGAAAACCAAATGAATATCTGTGCGTGTGTGGAATGGTTTTGATTTTTGATGAATAATATTGTGTGATTTGACATCTTACACGGTCAACGCAACAACGGTGTTTTGTGTTTGTACGTAAAACGATATCATACGAGGAAGAGGAAATCCTATAAATACAAGTGCACTACTCTCTAAGTTAAGGTTTGGATTTTGTCTATATGCATTGCAATGCTGGCAGGATATTTGCATTGTGATTGCGTTTGCATATAGTATCATTTATTTGCTCAATAAATATAAATAAAGCTCCTTTCCATGCCATGTTATTTTTATTCTGAACCTGACGAGTGATAACTATAATGTTGTACTGAATGAGTTTAAGATATATTTAGAAAAACATGAGAAAGAATTTTTGCTGCTGGAAAAATATCATAGAAATTGTTCCCCTTAATTATCACCTTATTGTTAGAAAAGGTTGTTAGCAATTAGCATTGCTCGCAATGTATAGAATTATTTCGAGTTATTAAAGAATATTTGTGCGATGCAAATATTATATCCTTACAGAAAACTGCGGAGGCGTATTCTTCCTTTTGCAGTTTCCGCATTTATAATCTATTGCTACAGTAGTTATTGGACCAAATGGGACAAATCATCCAATTTTTATTTCAAAAAAGCTTCCTCAAAAAATTCCATCCAAAGTAACATCTTTAATTTTAAATTTTGGCAATAAAAACAATTTTTTGAATTCTGTCGTGTGAAATATGAATTTGATGAAATAGGCACAACGATGGCAAACACCCCGATACAGATACACAAGAGTCCCTCACGGCTGATAGATATCGTAATTGAAAAGAATTCGAATTTTTTGGCAGACAATAAAGTCAATAGCCTCACATATACGTAGGTACTTTACTATTGATTTCTAAATGTTCTCACATATAGATTATCTTATACAATTGTGTTTGGGATAATTTTTCCATTCTCTTTTCTCTTTACTTTTTAAGCCAAAGAAAAGTTATTTTCGTGATCACTACTTGGAGAAGCGGATCTACCTTCTTTGGAGAAGTGTTCAGCTCACACCCAGCTATATTTTATCATTATGAACCACTCATTAGATTTGGTTTCAATGTTAGCACTTGAATCTAGAATTCAAAATTATTCTCATGTAAATTACAGTTCAAACTATTTAATTCTGATGACATAGGAATTAAGAACGGGCCAAGCACTGGAGGATGCCCTTACGGATCTCGAAAATCTTTCTGAGTGCAATTATGAAAAATTAAAAGACTACATGAATTACGTACAAAATGAGAGCTGTATTTTTAAATATAACGAGAAGATATATCCTGGGTGTCAGTATTTAAGTGATGATTGCTATCTGCCAAATTTTCCGAGTTCTATTTGCAAAATGTTTCCTATACAATTATTTAAAATTCTTCGGTAAGTTCCTCATTAACAATGTATCTAGGTATCTTTCAACTAATAATTAATTTTTAATTTTTAATCATGAACCAATTATTGCTCCACAGGGTAAAAGTATCAGATATAAAGCATTTCTTACAAAACCCGAATACCCATATCCTTCTTTTACTAAGAGATCCCAGAGCCATATATGCTTCAAGATGCAACGTAAAATATTATATTTAATTTAAATACTTGTTAAAAAATTGATTGTATAATTTGGTCGTATTTGTATACATATTGCATTTGCATGAACTTCATTTTTATCAGGTAGAATGGTGCAAAAAGGCTCCCCGATGTATGGACATGAATATTCAATGTGGCATAATTAAAGAGGACCTTGCCTCTGTGCACGAACTAAAGCCTCAATTTCCTGGACAAATTCATTTAGTTCGCTATGAAGATGTAGCTAATGAACCTGTAAAAGAATTTAAGAAAATATTCCAAGAAATTGGTATTCCATGGAATAAATTAGTGCAATACTCAATAGAACTTCACACAAAAAGAGCGATGGATGATAGTCCATGGACCACGTTTAGGATTTCCCAAACAAGAGTTAATAAATGGCAAGAAGATCTACAGCCAATGTTGGCAAATTATATTCAAGATATGTGCTGGCCTATTATGGACAATGTATCGTACCCTAGGATTGATTATCGTTGATAACAATAAATTGTTCCATGTTGATTTGGCTAGAGTTCGACTCGTAAATGAAGTCGAGTTGAATAAATGGATATTATGGCTTGTGATATATTTCTCTATAGCCGAAATTAATTAAATACGTTTTCACTAATTTTGATATTTAAATTTTTCCTAAGCTTTATATTGTATGTATTGAAATGAATTACAGGCTTAAAACCTAGAAATGAAAATTTTAGATATTTAGGTAACTTTGCGTTACAGTTTTATTTTATTCCGCCATAAATAGCAACTAATATGTGTTCCGAATTTGAAGAAAGATTTATCTAAGTATTAAAACCCAACGTTAACATCATCAATGACCACCTTAACCCTTTTCTTTCCAGACTTCTTAGCACTTGTTTCTTTTTCCTTGTAATCCATAGGTAGCTCTTCTATAAATGATTTCGGTAATGCAGGTGAAGACGAAATGTGATCCGAATCAAATTTTCCAAAATTATGGGGTTTCTGAATATTCGGCATGGAAAACGAAGCCATTTTCGGTTTTGAGGATTTTTCTGGTGGCACTGTGACTATCTCCTTAACTTCCATCTTCTCGATATTTCTTTCCTCTTCCTTATCTTTGTTTTTCATTAGCAACTCGACATGTTTTTGCTCCTCCTGCATTTTTGACTTTCCACTTGTTTCCCATTCTTTAATTTGCATATCTTGAATATCCAACCGTGTCAATTCAGCATCCACATCCAACTTATCCCATTTGTCATATTCGCAAGATTTTATTCGAGTTGGATTGGGATGCTTTACAAAACTGTCCTCGGAATTAGGAGCATCTATGTGAGTTTTCTACATAAAATTTTCAAAAATCTTTAGTAGAATTATTTGAAATAAGTTATGAAATGGGCTACAAACATTTTTAACACTTACTACTGTTCTGATTTCTCCACTTCGAATAGGGGCATAGGTTGCTCCGCTTGCGATTTCGTCTTCGGTAAATATATTGCCTTTGTTTCCAGAATCTTTTGCCTCGTTCATGTGACTGATCCATTCCTACATTGTAATATAGTAATTTAGCAAAAGGATAAAATGGCTAAAAAGTGTATTTCCACTTCTGGGATTTTTCTCCAGTCTTGTACATAAATTACCAAAATGTCACCATGGATAGCATCGAGTTCCGTTTTATTCAAATCTTCAGGTCGCAATACCGGCTTCTCCAAACGCAGTAATCGACTTTTGGGATTAAGGCTGCCCAAAACATCCTCAGCGCATTTCATTAATTCTGAATAGTGACCTTCTTCCCCAGATCTATTAAAAAGTAACTTTAATAAGATCATGCTACACGAGAATTGCAGTGAATTACACTCAATTAATACTACTGATCACAACTATATCAATATAACAATTATTTTTATTTATTATCAATTATTATTATCTATTTACCTTAATATTAGAAGAATTTTTTCAACTTCTTTAGCATTTGTACAGTCGTTGATGTATTTAAAATCCAAATGCTCAATTGGAACATCAAGTCTTCGTAGTAAAGACACCTTTTTCTCAGGTTCTTCAACAACTGGACTTTCTTTCATTTTCTCTCTGTAATTATGCAATGCGCTCACACAATGAAGATCACTGGTGATATTGATAATGGCAAGTGGCAATGATTACAGAATAATTATTGGTATTGACGAATTATAATTACATTGAATCTAATAATTAGAGAGAAGCTCCCAGTCCTTTTCATGCACATATTATCGATCAAACAAAAAATATTATAATGTTGCATGCATACAAAATATGCAACTCCTGCAATGCAACCACAACAACCCGTTTGCATGTTAAATGACATACATAATCCAGTAAACCAAAAGTTACCTACATGTCTTGTATGGAAATTAAATTAAAATCTACTTAATTTGAAATGTGGATGGACAATGTGTACAAGAAGACTAATAAATATTATTTGCAATAGATAGGATATTGTACTAACATTCAATTAAGTATGGCACATATTTCAGGTAGTCAGTTACTACTATTTTATTTTGTTGAAGAAATCTTATGAACACCTTTGGTTAGGTACTGTTACATTAATCTCAAATGTATTTCTGTAATTACTGCATATTATTGAAGCATACCAAGAGAGGCTGGAGAAAAAGGCGATTCCTGATGCTTACACAATTTTTAAGCAATTTAAAGCATACAATATTCAAAATGTAGTTTAATAATAGTATGTTGCATTGCGACAAGGATTTTCAATCGGGGGATTAGCGCTCGTTGAAACTCCATTGTGTTTAAAGGGGGTATGACGTGATTTTAAAGAGAGAGGAATCCTGGATTTCTGTCCGAATCTTGTGAAGCCTGTCAAGTCTTTAAATTCCGGAGCATGTTCCTGCTCAGGGGCACTTTTCCATCGACCCGACATCAAACCTCCGGGAATTCTTTGTGCGTATATCGGCGTGTACACGAAACCGGGACTGTTTTCTTTTACTAACAAACAAAAGTAGCAGCTGTTATTAAAAATCTATCTATATTATTTCATAGAATAATTTATGTATTCTTACATGGCTTCTCCTTGTGTTTATGTTGAAAAACAGCTCTCGGTGGAACTCTAAAGTGCTTATTGTTCGGTACAAAATCAGCAGGACCAGGAAGAACTTCTGATTTACTTGTCCATCGGCCTTTTTGTAAAGGTCCATCATAGCCCAGTCTTCCTCGTATGTTATAACTAAAGAAAACACACAAGATTTTAAGGAAATTGTAAGATTCATGTAGAAATTATATAGATAGTCGAAGTAGAAATTACTGATTAGGTCCCGGAAAAAGATAATTTCCAAAGTTTGGATAATTTCGTCCAGTTAGCAAAGCAACAGGGGCCTTTGGAAGAATTTTTAAACTACCACTCATCACATTGTTCCCATATTCTACAGGGCTTGGTTCGCTCTCTCTCCCTCTCATAGGGAAAGGTTTGAATGTAAGAGAAATTGGCTTTCTCTTCGGCAGTGGTATCCTAAAAAGAGTAAACTTGAATAAATATTTAAGGAAAACTCGAAAAGTTAACAATTCTCAATTTTTCTCTAGTTTTTCGACTAACTTGTAAATTGGTCCTGGAGTATCGTTATTTTCAATGCGGAATTGTCGGATACCGAATGAAAACATTGGACCCTCGCCCATGGTATCGGGAAGGGCGACGAATCCAGACTGTACACTTGGTCCAAGTTCAGGAATACGGGATTTCATTACTATCCCTACTCTCCTACAATAAATTATAAACATTTAATGCTTACATATTATATTTTGAACTACTAACCTTAAAAAATTAGTAAGTTTCTGATGGTAATTGTAAATATATTAACCTGTCTGGCAAATTTTGTGAATCATAAGCTCCCGGACCAGGTTCACTTTTATCTTTTGGTGGATGCTTGCTAATTATTATTGCATTAGGAGGATGTGCCCGTCCACGACGAGTTAAACCGTAACAATTTGTAAATTCACCTTCTCCACATCCAACCTTTTTCTGAGCTCGTCTAGAAAAGATTTGCAGGATTGATACAATTATTCATGAATCACGTGAAGCTTCTCTTTTTAAGGCGATCGCATTTCATACCTGGACAAAATAAGTGCGTGAGGCTTTTCTTTCCCTGTTTTATTTGCTGGAGAAATATTTACAACTCCAGGTCCTGGGCCAACTGTTTCTGATTTTTCAAATCTAAAAATTCAGAGATTATAATATTTCATTGGAATAAATATATAAATATGGAAAATGGAATAACTTAATTCAAATAACGACTTACCTTTCACTCACATGTAAATTAAGCATCTTAGCTGTACATGGTATACAGGCTGCTGGGTTATACATTCCAGGTCCAGGTCCTATTGTCTCATCTATTTAGTTATAGGTACGTGGTACAAGCACTGTCAGTTAATTTAATTAAGTATAAAATGCTTTATTTCGGAGATATTGTACCTAATCCTTAAGAACTTACATATACTATCTTTCCAACGGGAAGTCATTATAATTCCCTTAGTTAGCTTCTGTTGCGGGTAGTAAGCAGCAGGTCCCGGAGAAGAACTGTCAACTGTGTAATACGATATTCTAATAATTGTCCCGGACAAATATAGTATGCTAATAAAATAAGATGCATAGGTAGTTTGTCAATAAGACAAGTCAAAGTCAACGTACAATATTTTGTGAGAGGTCGCTTCCCTTTCGGTGGAATGTAAGTTCCCATTGCACTTCGGCATTGTACTGGAAAAAGTATCAAAAATATTGCTTAAAACTGAAAATATCAGTAGTTTTACAAATGAAAATTTATGCCATTAGAATGTAACCTGCTTCTTTAAGGTTTGCCTCGATTCGTTTTTTCTCCGCCTCTATTCGAGCAGGGTCCAATTTTGGATTTATTTTGACACTTTCTCTGTCCCTTTCAGCCCTCCTTCTTTCTTCCTCTTCTTCATCCGTGTGTTCCGAAGAAATATGATCAGGGGTAATTTTCTTATGGTAACAATAATCGAAAATGCTATCGCTTAGGGTTCCGAGGCTGCGTTCAGCCATTAAGCAGGAATCAAGGCTCCCAGTTCTGAGTAACTCGTCAATTTCTTCCTCCCGTCTTCTTTTGTCCTCGACTTCCTCCAGTTCTTCGGCTACTTTAGCATTAACAAGTGCTGCTGCCTTGGCCTTTTTCTTCTCGCGCTTTCTCGCCTTAATTGAATCAACATCTTCCCCAGAGGAATATTCCCCGCTGTCAGTTTCAGATTCTTCTTCTTCTTCCTCCTCTTCTTCATATTGCCATTTCATAAGTTCACTCATTTCGTAATCAGATTCTTCGAAAGATTCGTCTTCCTCCTCTTCTTCGCCCGTATCTTCACCCTTCTCTGAACTTGGTTTTGTCGTTTGGGACGCAATACTTTCCATCGAGACACTTTCCATATAATACCCAAATGTATCCTTGTACTTTCCTTCCCGCTTGTAGAAATTATTTAGTTTTCTAATAGCTTTGGAATATTTTTCGGCATCGGTCATCTCTTCTTCTTCTTCCGTAGTATTTGCCTTTTCATCTTTCTTGGTATCCAAAGAAGCTACAGAACTGACGGGACTGATTTTTGTCTCAAAAAAGTCAAAACTGCTCGTATGCTGTTTCATTCGCCAAAATTCGAAAAATTCTGCTGGAGAAGTGTCATCAACTCCTAGTGTTTGCATCAGTTGACGACACACGTCCCCCATGGATGAGCTGATAGAAGCAGTATCAGAGACTTTCCGGGGTTTGCTCTCTGCCTTCGGTATTTTCTCTATCTTAGGGGGTCCTGTGTTTTTGTTTGCAGGCATTTTTATGCCTATTTTCTCCAGCTGCTAGTTCAATACAATTATTTCTTCACCATTCACCACCTAATCTTTCCGGGTACGTTTACTGCGTGAGATTATATTCTGTCTACTGAATTTGCATGAAAAATTACACCGATCGATTCCGTCGATCAACTTTCTAAAACGATATGAATGAAAGGGGGCCCACGCCCAATCAAAGACCACGAGTGAGAAAAATTGACAATCAAAACCACTTTAAATATTTTTAATCTCGTTTATCGTTGCCTGGGGTTCTGTATGTATTCTACAGTATGATTCAACTATAAGGTATCGTCGTCCCCAATTTCATATGCGGATAACCACAAGTTAAGAACTATTCACAAAAAAGGAACCCCGTATTAAAAGATGCATGGCAAAGTTTACAATATGTTTTCCCTTTTTACATTTAATCCCCACTTAAAACTTTCACCAATACTTTCACTTTGAATCTTATACCGTGTAGGGTATCTGAATCACATTAATTTTTACTTATTAGTCGATTTTTCTATAATACAGCAGAAACTTAGCTTAGGTGATCTTATACTTTTCATGCATTAAACCAATTCTGTTGATTATTTCTTTACACAGAATAATAATTTTACTTTTATTTCTGAATTGAGCTCAAGATGCAGTGCATAGTACATACTTAAGAATTTTTGAAAAGTTGTTACATCGTAATCATCATTATAAACTTTACATCATTTATGTATGTATTTCCAATATATGACTAAACAATGATTTGCAGATTTTGCAATGTCTTGTCGTAGAATATAAAATACTAAATATGAATCTAAACTACATTTAAGCTTAATTAACTGTAGAGGTATGTATACTTTTACTTAGCTGTAGCTTTATACAGTCATGCCAAGCCTATTTGTATACACACGTTGCACTGTTACTGAAATATAATTAGGTATGTCTACTTACATTATAAATAAAGTCATTTACTCAAAATATATATAACATTAATCATCAGCAATAGTATGTAATACACAGTTCCATAACTTCCATACAAACTTACATGCATGATCTGATCCTATTTTAGGATTTTTTGGTGTACATGTCGATTTTTCTTTGTTTAGCACTTTCAAAATTCAAAATTTAACTTTTTGTTATGATGTAATTAAATTAAGAGTCTATATTCTACTTACTAACAATAAGCACTAGATAATTAATGTACAATTAAATACAACGATTAAGAAGAAAACAATTCTGTACACATTTCAATATATTAAATAGTATAGTATGAATATATATCACTCTAGATTCTAGCTATCTATAGGCTACATATATCTATACAATGTACAATGTGAATAGTTACACTTTTTTAAATTACAATTATTAGTACAGTTACAATAATATATTCCTATATAATGTATTAATTAGTTAACCAGTTCATTAGACATTTTATATAATTAACAATGATAAGGTAAGTATGAATAGTATGAAACAATATGCATATTATTGAAAAGGTTATTTTCAAGGTATGACGAGGACGAGACAAGAAATGACATTATTACAATACAATTAAATTAGTTAATATGAATGACCCACATTAAAAACTTTGAACAATAGAACATACAACAGTCAGTAAGGCGATCACAAGTGCAGCCCAAGAAACAATATTGACCAGTCTGGAAATTTTTCGAGCTTCCCAACTTTTTCCAGCATAAGTGCGGACACAAGCATCCACTACATGGTAGCCGTCCAATCCGTATATTGGCAGCATGTTTACAACAGCGAGGCCAGCAGATAAGCCTGCAGTTAACAATAGCACCGTTTCAAGTTCAACTGGAATCATGCAAAATATATCAAATCCGAAAAATCGAGACAGAAACCAATCCCGAGGAACAAACTCACTCGTCCTTACACCATTAACCAAATCATACACATCACCCACAAACAAAACAGATTCTTTCTTCTCGTGTTGTCTTCTATGAATTTGCACTATGCGAAATCGCTCGAACTCGCGAACTATTCTCGGTACAAAACAACTACTACTCATCTCGCTTTTCTCTTCTTTGATATCTTCTGCAACTGTATCCGTACTAGTACTTGTGCTTTTGACACAGGAATATTTTGGAGCATTGCACTTACTACTGTGAACTCCTATCGTATCTGCACTATCAATGGTTCGGGGATCTGCGGATTTCACAATAGGTTTCGCTGGAAGGCAGTATGAAGAATAATTTGATAAAGCGGAATGGACATTTATAGAATTGGAACTTGTATTCGGACTGGGGTTCGCGGGCAACTTTTCACTACCAGAGTTAGAACTATATTGCATAAAACACAAATGGGTAGGGGAATTATCTCCGTCTGGACCACAACAACCTAGAACAAAATTACACATCATTAATAACAATGTTTTGTCCCAAAGGTTAAGTCATGTGTGCTTGAAATGTTAGGAATTGATAATATATAGTACCTTCTGAATTGTTTAAAAATTTTACGACGGTATCATTTTGTAGACAATATCCGGAAGGATCAACCTTCCATATATCTTCAAGGCAAGTTAACCAACTATCTAAGTCTTGTACAGAACAATTTTCGATTCCAATTATCACATCCCCTCGTTCTAGTCCACTTGGTCCTATTAAATACAAAATATAATTCATTATGAGCATTTTAAAGATGAAGTAACGGTAAACGTTATAGGAAAATTTCTAATTGAATAAAATCATACCTCCTGCTCCAGAGCTTGCCAAAACTCCAGTGACAACAAGACCAGTGCCAAAAGTATGAGTAGGCCAAATGAATAATGGGAGCAGTTTAGGAACAACGAAGTAGCATATTGCAGCCAAATACATGTTCATCCATACCCCGGCAGTTAAAATATCCAGTTGCTTTCTAAAAGGTGATTCTTTGAGCTGAGTTGAATTCAGTTCTACATGAGCAGTTGGGATGAGTGGTCCAAAAAGTGACACCCCCATCGACAAAATAGGAATACGATGAGAAGCGGACGCAATTGCATGACCCAATTCATGAACTACAACGGATATTAGAATTGCTATGAGATAATAAGGAAGGTGGCTCAGTGGGAGGTTCCATCCGGGTAAAATCGGTTGAATTGCTAAATACGATGAGGATGATGATGATGAATGCTCTACGGGTAAATCAGCGTCCGGTAAAGGAGACAGTTGGTCATGGTGTAATTCCAGGGCGTTTTCCCCAACTCCGACAAGAGAAGTCGGTGTTACTGCAACAGCAACGGAGACCTGTAACAATTTCAAAATATTTCATTAGCTTTTAGCAAAATTCATTTGCTTCAGAAATGTTATATCAAATGGTAAAATTAAAGTATAATTACAATTGCTGGGAATATAGCAGAGAAAATCGTCCTCAGAAAGAGCCATATTGTGAATGGAAATCCCAAAATGATTGTCACATAAGTTCCAATACGAAACCAAATACGAAAATACTTCCGGCTTTGGTGCTGACTGATTCCATTGAGGTAAGTATTAAACTTTCGAGTGTCCAGACGTAAAATCCATTCTCGTCTCAAGGCGTATACAATTCCGTGAAAAATCACAGTAAAGCCGACTAATGTCTTCCAATCCATTGCACCGTAACACCATTCCCTATTTACTACGCAGTATTGTAATTCCTAACCCGTCAAATTAATACCTTTAAAACTCTATTCTTCTAAACTGTAATCCATGTCGATATTTTCAATTGTGTAAGTGTATTATTGTCACATACACAAAAGTATCCCTAATTATCAATTAATTACACAAAAATGGAATAAAGAACTATATGTACTTTAAGGATCCTCTCTGCGTTACTTTTTACTGTCACTGTACTAGTCTGGTTATTCTATTTCGCTCGCTATCAAATAAATATTTTAAAGAGATTAAATAAAGCTTAGGTGTTTATAAATATTGCACTATAATGGAATGTAGAGATCAAGAAAAACTAATTGTCAGGTAAATCAAAAGAAGTCTACAAAATACGGAACGAAAGTTAAGTTAAGGGACTCTATTGCCTGCTTCTTCCTGAGATCAATAAATTATAACTAATTACTAAATAACGTAATTTCCCTTTTCTATTCTTGATTCTGCTAATTAATCTTGCGGATTGCTGTAGGTACTTCTTTGTTTGTAGAATGTATAATGCGATGTGGAGGTGTATTCTGTAATTAGCAAAATTAAACGAAATTAATGTCATTTAGTGAATGAATACGAAAGTTTGATTGAATGGACACCATGCAGGAATAGGACATGCATCTTGTTAACATAAAGTTCAATTAATATAGAAATGGAAAACAATTAGAGTTATTAATAGAATATTACTTTGAACAATTTAACAGTAATTGTACACTATGTACACTACAGCTGAAGCTGTAGCTGTACTGAATACAAAATAGGTCAATTTTATATATCGTAAATGGCAAAATGATTTCGATTGTTGTGAAACAATAATAATATGCATTAAGTCGATTAAGTACCTACCTTATTATTTACTTAATTGCAGGCTCAATAGGTTGTCTTGTCTGCTAAGGGCTAATGATAATGATGAGCTTACGAAGATGATTCCCTCAAGATTAAATCAGGCTAGCTGTTATTATCCCTCTGAAAACCTCATTAGGACTCACAGGTGAGCCATTTACGTTTTGAAAGTCCAAACAAAAATTATCTTGAAATCTCATTCATTAACGGAGCCAAACTGTAAATAAAGTATCTGCTTTCAGTTCAGTCTGCAAGGTAAGAACAAAAATAAAATTTAGTACTTAATGGAAAATGCAATGACAATTAAGAAACTTAAGGCTACCAGATTTCATTCGACAGAAAGGACCATTTTCGACACCAACCCAGATTAACGCAGTGACGCAGAGATAAAATAGAAATAAATTGTCAGATTTGGATCTGGTAGTCGTCGTCGTCAAGATTTGAAGCTCTGGCCAAAAAGTACTCGTAACAAAATTCAATACAGCTGTGAAATAAAATCAACTGCACAACTGCAGTATAAAAAATCGCAAGCTCGTGGGTGGTTCGTAAAAATGGGACAATTCCCCCAATATCGGTAAATCTGTTACCCTTGTGTTTTCAAATTGTAAAATGAACTAATAGGTAAAATATACTTACAGAAAATTCCTGGTCCAGTCGCAAGGGAGGTATGAAATCCGTATCCGTCCAATCCAGCGAGGAGTATCCAGTCTGGAAAGAAAAGTATAAAAATTTCCATTATAAATATGTTTTAATGTAATAAAATATTTTAACTACATTACGTACGTTCATTTGTGCTCTTTATTTTATAGGCAACAGTTAGTAGTTTATGTGGTGCATGTAAAACACAATAGAGATTCTTGGAATAAGTTACATTTCATATTTCCGTATTGCTTTCTTGAGTTCGCTTCTGTACTAAATTGAATTTTATGTGAATAACAACCTCGGAGCGTCTGAACTGAAGTCTACCATAAACTATAACCCTTCCTTCCAAATAGTTCCATCCAAATGACATAACGCTGACAGCTAAGTGAAGTTGTAAATGTAAATGCATACCTACATAAGAACTATGTTTAACAAATGCAAACGGGCTGAGTTTGAGCTTTAGGTATGTAGTGTAATGAATATTTTTAACTATTTATTGAAATAACGCCTGTCTGTCTCTTCAATAATTTACCATTGTTACAAATACTTCAAATATTCGCAACTCTTTCCATACCATGCTCCAATTCACATTACAAATGCTAACTTATTTTAACTATTGTAAAGGTAGTAATAGTAATAACTCTTACTGTAGTATTTTTGAGAGCTAAATCCTCCTGATTTATTCCGGAGCAGATTGTGTAAATGTTATAAACTTTAAGCTTCCATCATGTAAATGCGAAGTAAAATGGTATACCATCAAAATTTCAAACTACGCAAAACATATTTTTATTCCACAACTTTGTAATGCTAAGTTAAAGTTTGGGATCTTGGTTGATCATTATCATATTTACATTTTGTAATAAATAATTCATGAAACTGTAATACAATTTTGCTTAACTGAACTTTTACTGCCTAATGGTGAATTTGTTATTGGAAAATGAGTGTTCATACACATATATATTGAGTACTAATAATCAGTAACTACATTTAACTAACTAATGATCTAAATGGATCCCTGGAAACTTAGAACTCATATACAATAGATAGAATTCAAAGTTAGATGCATTAGAGATCTAAAGATCACACAAGTACCGATTCCTTAAATATGTATTCCATTTAAATATTAATACCCGTTTGAGTATGAATACCTTAAGTATAATTGTGTAACTGTACTATTATAAATGCATCAAAACTTACTACATATTATGTAGCTATAGTACAGACATCATTAAATGCAAATACTTATAACGTACCATTCTTATTATATTAGCAATATTTATATGCATCTGTTGTTGGGAGCAAATAATAGCACAGGTTACAAACATATTGTAAACTTCGGTATTGCATGGGTAATAGAAAACGTGATTATAGATGTAAAAGTACATGACTGTAAATACATAGCATCAGAAGAATCCCCAAATTACACAGAAAAGTGTCAATGATGTCATAAAAACTATGAAATTGTTAATAGTGTGTGACTAAAGTAAACTGAAAGCTAAAGTACTCTGTTACACTCCTTCTGTTAAGAAGAGTACATACATGAACATGAACTCATTTAATGTTTTATGGTAAACGTTGTTTTTTATTGTTTGGTATTTGTCTGATCACTTAGAAACTCAAATACACATCTCTATTACCTATACGATGTAGTTATTATATATTTTACTTAATGTAAGTACATATAAGTTCTCTAACATGACATAACTACCTAAAAAACTGTAAGGTACTTAATACGCGTACATAGGTAAGTAAGTACAATACTGACTATACTTTGATAACGTACTTGTTAAATACTATTGTGTCTCTGCTTAAATCAAACATATAAGTACATTACCTAAAAGTACTTTACTGAAAGTGCATCTCTCATAGTAGTAGCGTATGGCTAATGCACTTATTTGCCTCTGACTCAAACTGAGAATAGTGATGCCCATTAAGTATGTACATAACATATCCGTATAATTTTACACTACATAAATAGCTAATGCCAATAGTAATGAAGGAGTCGACATTGACTTCACAGAAGGGAGGAAAGGGTCCAATGAACTGAAACCAAAAGGAAAAGAACCTGCAGTTGTTCACTTAACTAAAAGCTCTATCTTTCTCACTGACTCTGTCTCTGCTAATCGTTATTCCATACAAACGACAGAAATAATACCCAATTGCTGAAACACACAGTTTTTGAGCCTTTTTGATATGCTGTCCTGTCGTATGGTATGTTTACTGCATGATTCCAGCCTTGTCTTGTCTGTATACTTTGTGGTGTGGTGGAGTAAAGAAATGTAATTCAAGTGAAGCCGAGTCAAAGTCAAGTCGAGACAAGTGAACATTCAAATAAAATGAAGTTTAAGACAAGTAGCAGCAGCAGCAGCATCCCTCTGGTTTTGGGACAGATAATAATGTATATGTCACAGGCACGAGTATAGTGCATTAAATATATGGGATCTAATAAGTTCAACTTTTGCTTTTCAAAGAAATGTGTGTTTAGAGATAACTTTTGCTGATTTCGGTCATTTCATGTAATATGTAATACATTTTTGTTAATAAGAATTCCAAACTTATAATGAAAAATTCTTGGAACATCCATATTTCGTTAAGAAACATGGTCTTTTTTGACAGGTCTGCTTAAAATGTCAAAAGAATGGTTGGACAGTTGGACAGGGTGCCTACGACATGTATACTATAGATATGTATATCTAAATGTTACCACGATTTATCTCTTAATGGGTCTATTATAAGAAAATGTCTAATCGCCTGGGCTGGTCAAAATAAAAAAAACTGCTTAACCGAACGCCCTCGTCGATGTTGAGGAAAATGAATGAAAGAATTAGGGGAGATTTCTGACACCAAAAAAATATATAACAAAATACTGTACTCCTTGTAAATATACTAACATTATCCATCTAAATATGTACTAGGGCCCTATTCTTACTTTGATATGCGATATATTTCTATTTGTACTTTATTAACAAACGCCCTAATACAGTTCCAGTTCAGACAAGTCTTCTAGGGAGATCAAATTCTTGTTCAAATGCCAAACTAAACGTAATTGTTATATACATATTATGAGCTAAGAAGTAAGTAAGCAAGCATAAGTAAATGAAATCACTCTAGTTTACTGAATCATACATTCTGTCATACTCATAATTCTTGGAAGGAAGAGCTGATAATAGATAAACATTCTGGAGTCTGGAGAATATCTGTAAAAGCAGTATTGTGCTTCAATTTCAACTGAAATTCGACATTCAGAATTGAAATAACCATCCTTGCTACGATTAATAAAAGAAACAAACTACGTAACTTTGTTTTATGTATGGAATGCAGTGATTTGTAGGTACTTTTTGTGCTTATAGATTTCTTACAGCATTGCGCATTTTCCTACTACAGTAGTGTTATTGATTCATTTCCCATTCTCAATGGGTGAGGAATGAAAATGGACAAAAATAATGACACCGAGATAGTGCTATCGATGATAAGTACATATGTTGACATATCACCAAAATTAATAGCTTTTTGTATCCTGTATGTGTATACTGATATTTTTGGGCAAAAAATAATAGTGCTTACATAGTATACATATTATAGTATATGTACAAGTACAGGAACAAATTCAATTTTCTATTTATAATACAATTACCGAAATTATGATTTTTGACAAGGAAATAATATGGTTTGAGTTTGCCAAAGGAACTGGAATCGCCCCCTAAATGCTATAAAGATTTTACGATGAATGGGCTTGAGGAAGAGCCGACTTCCTTCCACATACATCCAGTTTTTTCACATTTTGATAGGGATTGCATCGTATTGTACTAGTTAAAATGAATATATGTGAACGACATGCATGTGTACTCCCTAAAATTGTCATTTCCTTTAATGTCAACGTCTCACTGTCACTGTATCAACTTCTACTATCTATTACGGATGACACTAAACATTGAACAGTTACCTAAAATTAGGAACGTGCATGAAATGCTACTATCTCTTGTACAGTACCGTAAAACCACATTTATACCACAAAAGTCTTACCAAAAGTACAATCTATATACCTAAACCTAAGTAACTACTTAGGAATATTATTTTAAGTTCATCCACTTGTCTTATGCAAATGTATGTACGAAAGGTTCTGTCATATTCACTAATCGTAAATCAATGCTAAGTGAGGGATTATAATTCAACTAGCATATTAAATACTTTACTATTGTACTAAGTTACTACAATTAAACCCAACGCAAATTAGGCGAATGTATAAAAGTATCGTGCATAATATATTACACGTAGTAAAATTAAGCTTCCTAATTCAATTAATCACTTAATACACTTACTGTGCTAAATTATGTACGTTAATATTTCATGCGGTCAACGAATATTTGGGCACGTCTCATTAAATTGCACTGGGTTGGGCTAACTTAAACCAAATTGGAAAGTAATCCTCTTGTGGCTAATTATCAAGGAGAAATAAATATATATCTGTATTCCTAGGTGCTTAAGTAATTCATAAATTACATAATATGCAGCAAATATGACTTACAAACTTATATTCTGCCTTGAGTACGATACAAAGTTAAATGAGGTAGAACCGTGTGTGTGTTCGCAATATTTCAATGCTTTCTAGCGGTTAGATGCACATATATAGCATATTGTACTGGCGCGGAGAATAGGTATATTGATCCCCGTCAGGCACATGTTATGCAAACTATACCGGCAAAATGCGGTAGATCTTAGTATAGTCAAACAGCCGATACAGACTGGCAAGTGTTCTCTTTAAGTATTTATTGACGTACAGAATTAGAATGAAAAATAGTATGTACAAGTAGTAGAATACACTTACAATAATCGTATCACTAACCAAGTATCTCCATAATATGTCTAATTTTTCTACATAATACTGACTAACCACAGCTTTATATAGGTAGAATGGAGATATTAATTTACATAAGTGTACCTCCTTCATTTACCTATTGATAAGCAGACTGTGCTATTCTTACTAGGTAATAAATAAGTATGATGCCAGCAGATAGACAGCGATTTCCTATGCCAAGTCGTAGTTTTCATTGATATATAAATTATAAATATTTCCCATTTTGTCTTACAACGCAAATCCTTATATTGAATTAACAATGTAACCTTATTAACCCAATTGTGCGACTCAAGTTTGTCTGAAGCGCTTCCCAAAAGTCAAAATACTAACATACATAACATAACATGACAGAAAACAAAATTAAATTGATCTATATTTTTACTATGCAAATACAGACAGTGTATTTATACTTTATACACATTATTGCTAATCAAAACCCGGTATTATAAATACAAAATGCATATAGTACTACCTAGTTACTTACTTATCTGTCTGTGTATTGATAAATGTAACCTAAATAAATTATTCACGTAATAACTACAGAGAAAAACTCATATAGTCAAGTTTTGAGGACAATATTGTAGAAAGCTTCCTATTCAACACCTAAATAATCAATTTGTTGACATGTGCTGCTCTAATGTACATATAAAATGTCCATATGTCACCAGAGCACACTTTTGGCCGGCATTTTTATCCCATGCTTTTATTGAACTCTATATTGTCTCATATTACATCACATCGCATTACTATACTGCACTGTATTATATTTTGCTTTAGTGTTTTGTTTAGTGCCACCGGCATGGTATACTAAAATACGTGCTGATATTATTTATTGATCCAGAATAATAAAAGTGCTCTAGTTTACAATAATCAAAAGGAAATGAGTAGTCTGCTTATATATACATTATGTTTTATTATCTCTTACACACTAATTATGCCTTCTAAGCACTTATCTTTTATGTAGTTAAGTTGCTTTTCCACTATATTATTCACTATTGAATGAAAAATAGTATTCTAACACAGGTTTTGTACAACCATTTTTAACAATACTTGCATGTGTAGTCGTAACCGCAACATACAAGCTTAAAAATAGTTTTAGCTAACTAAAATGGATTCCTGCGTATATTATGTAGGTTCTGCCTGTAGAAAAGTATAATTTAATGGTGCACACCTGTGTGTATTTACGAACAACTAACAATAAGTTTAAGCACATAAATAGTAGCTAATATTTTTAAGTAACAGAATATTAGTATACGAAATTCGCTTACCATAACTTTACCGGCAGTATGTTCCAACCGCTCCCATCTCCATTATTGAGTGAGTTACTTGTTAGTTGAGTTGATTGAGAGAGAGGAGTGAAATGAAAACTAACTGCGTATTTGTGATTTGTATCAATAA
The DNA here is from genome assembly GCA_034694165.1 of Tomocerus mixtus. Lineage (NCBI taxonomy): Eukaryota > Metazoa > Arthropoda > Collembola > Entomobryomorpha > Tomoceridae > Tomocerus > Tomocerus mixtus. Next base: position 9,590 of record JAQFYC010001375.1, on the reverse strand, counting down.
AAATCTGCTGAATCCTTTCGTGTTGTATATTTGTAGTGAATGGATGCAGCAGTGGAAATAGAGTTGATGTAGTATGTAACCTAGTGTGTTGAACTAAAAGTAAGCGAATCCAATTCACTTTGTGATACTTTTATAGTTTGTTGTATGAAGAAAGGCAGCAATGCCCTAATTGAATTATTGAGAAGTCTCCAAAAACGTTGAGACTGCTGTTTAGTTATAGTTGCACTGTGTAGTAGTATGTATTATTAAAGTTGCACTGATAGCGGACGCTTTTCCATTTTCAATTCATCCAATCCAGTTCAGGTCAATCTTTAAGTAAGCAAAGAGAATTTATTACTGAAAATGACTTGACAATACAAATTGAACGTAAAGATGAAATAAATAATTGTAATCCTCCTTCCAAAAAAATGTTAATCCCTTTTTTGACTTTAAATAGTTTAAATGAATGAACTGAGTGAGTTGACTCGACTATGAAGTTGACTAAAGGATTACTGCTGAGTTTATGTTTGATGACGGTTTCAATTTAAACGCCGAATCTCTTTGCTTAAGTAATAACTTAATGAATGTGAAGTATTCATGTTTATAGTAATTACAAATAGTTTGGGATTAGTATCTGTAATAGAAAATCCGGGATGTACAGTACAGATACTTCTGTTTATATGTAGTTTAAAGCTAATTTCTCTGTCGGCAGACGCCCATCAAATTTCAGATTGAATCTCAATCTCATATTACACGGCAAGAACTCCAATCCCATTTCCAATCCAATTCAATTGCCAATTTGAAGGATAAGAGGATAACAATAAATAAAGGAATACAAATAGGTACTCAATAAATACCTACTAATAAGCGATAAAGAAATAAATTTAACGAGCTTGTTTTTGTTCTCTATATTATTGTCAGTTCTGGTTCCGTACTGCCAAATGCAATTGCAGATAAACTTGTTAAACAACTATCTCTTTCCATGCAGCATGCGTTTAGGAATTGCGAACTAAACGCAAATAGCATTTATATTTGTATTTAAGTTTAAAGTTAGCACAGCCTGTAAGATGGCAAATGCCATGCCAAACCACGCCAGGCCACTTTCACCACATAAAAACGGAACAAAGTTGATTTGAGTGTGTATTATGCGTATATACATACAATACAGGTAAAACTTATCAAATTTAATGCACACAAAATGAAATGTGGGCTACCAGATAAGATAAACACATTCTGCAAATAAAATGTATAACAGTTCCAGGTTTCACCTCTGCCCGACACAACGTTTTCATTTTATTTGCATTTTATTTTTGTATGTATGTACACAGATACCGTAGGGAATTATAGGAAGAGCTAACAGTTAACCCTTTTAACTGTTTTATTTGGTTTATGTATACCTAAGTCTGTCTGATTTTGATTATCTGAGCTATTGATTACTATTTACACTACACTGTAGATATTGACAATTTTTTGTCTGTCATCTGTATATCTAGTGCAACTTTTTTAGCTTTAGGTAAACAAATTGATATACTTATCTACAGTCTATGTGGATTTTGGCAGATTTACCCTGTTCATAATAAATATACTAGAGCTATAATAAACTTTATTGCTGTTAGTTCTCATTCACGAAATTTTTTTACTTTTCAAAACTGCAAAATCTCAGGTAAATCTGTAATATAAATACATAATGAGCCTTACTGATAAAAAAAATCACATCTGCGGTGTATATTTGCCTTGCCTTTGACCGGCGTATGTTCGGAAATGCATCTAATTAAATTTGGACTATGTACACACCACACACGCACATACATAACATACAAAAAGCCACCTACAATCTCTATGTATCATATAAATGATCTTCTACGAACGAATGTATAGGAATGTACTATATTCATTCTCCTTACGTGTTACTAAATGTGAATGTGATGACTAAAGGAAGACGCAATTGAGATATCATATGGTGATGTGATTTTTTGTGTACGTAAGTAAATGTTTAAAGCGCACATTTGCACATACCTACACATACGTAAATAGATTGCAATTATATAATAGCACTACTCCGCAGAATATACTTTGCAATTGTAAGAGTGATTTAAACAAGTAGCCTTATCCTAGCCTGGCTAATGTCCGGTATAAATTCTTTATGCACTGCACTAAAATTCCTATAAAACTCACATAGCAAGAAGATGAAGAGAGAATGTAGTAAATGTATAGAAGACACAACTTTAGGAATTTAGGGACTTACAATTACAACAGCTCAGGTGAAGAGTTGAATGAATTTCTTGGGATTGAGAATTGAGAAATAATTCCTCTACTCCAGTCCAGTCTCCAGGCCTTAAAAATATTCAGGCCTTTGTCGGTCAAATTAGATAGTGTAAACAAATGTGTTGAATTTCCATGTATTTTATAATGTGTAGTATTTATATCCTCGTAGTGAAACTTTCTACAGTTCCCCGAAAATAATTAAAAAGAACCGAGGCACCTGGAGAGTTTGCTTTGCTTCATAATATAGTTCTTTAGGACTCTTCACAACTTCGAACTACACCGCTAACAGCAACTCATGCCGTTGCCTTTCCTTTCCTTCTGCTCTTGCAAGTGTAAAAAAGTCTGTGTGCTAAAGCTAAAGCTGAAGCTGAAGTCAAAGCTAAGCTAATGCTTTAACATGCTAGAAGAGCCATACATACATACTACATACAATACATACATAGTTAATAGTTAGGAAATACGTTCTAATGTATTTTGTCTAAATTTACTACGTAGAATAAGCCTTCTGCTTGTTTCTGGTCTGGTCTACCAGCTACCCTCGAGTACATTACATAGTGTACGTTGAATTCTGTTTGTATTGTGTTATGTTAAAGTATTAGCTTGTATTTTGTATACAGTAAAGTATGCAATGTAATGGAAGTTTCATGCACGGCTCGGTAAGCAAGGTTCCTATCCTTATCCTACTAGGTATTCTGCGATTTGAGTGAATTGAACTCTCTAACTATACAATGTATGCAACTCTCTTGTGTCTGGTTTGTTTCTCTACTATCTAACTCTAACTAGGTATTTGTGTAGTTATTCTCTTGAAATTTTCTATCATGAAATGTACAAAACACGATATAATTTATGAATGCCTATTGCTAGTCAGGTGCTACTGCTTACATAGCTAATGGTATCTCTACCTCTACATTATTTAATGCCTAAATGCAAGTGTTTATATAATTCTAATATTATTCCGGGATAATCTCTATCTTAAATATCATTAGCGTGTAGGTAGCCACTCATATACTTTATCATTTATGCAAATTCAATGCGGACAAAGTTAAAGTATCTGTAAGTATGTATTGTGTAGGCATTGTTTTGTGTAACTCAGGTAAATAGCTATTTTTTATTCACGATTAGGATTGAGATTCGTTTTCCTACCGACAGATGCATATTAAGTATTAACAGAAAGAAGATGAATGCACGTAACGTAAATGTAAATGTAAACTACCAAATGGGATCTATACTTATGTTAGCAAAGTAAGCATTACATCACGGGGTTAATAGTACCCAGAGTGAAACTGCGATTTTTTGTACAGAAAAGTAGTGGGTATATAAGTACATATATAAACTAGGTATGTAAATGCGAATTACACAAAAAGCTGGCTGTGCGAATTCAGAATTGGCCAACCGGTAAGCCTGTGAAGAAGAATGAATGCTTTTTCTACACAGCATGCTGATACCTACGCTTTTACGGATATATAACTTAATAACTACGCTTTTAATAGTAAAACATAGACATTGAGTCTGCAATCTAATACTAGGCATATAAATAAAGGTTGTAAATTGAATGTAAATAATTTATATATATCTATAGATACTGTAAGTAACGTAATGATCATAGTTCCTTCTGTAATTAGCATGCTATGTTTGCTTGATTTCATATAAGATTTTACATATAATATTATTGTAATGTAAGGATAGCTTTTTTAAGCACAATGTCATAAAGCTAATCTTAATGAATATCTTAATGTCATCACATAACCAAATTAAACGTAATATAGTAATATGTAATTAATACTATTAAGCAATCTGAATAATGTACCTGTAAATGTACAAATAAGTAGAAATATTATTATATTTCATTGAAACTGTCGTTTCAAATGTAAATATCTTGTGGGATAGATAATACTATTTAGTAATGCAATCAAACCTAAATAGTTTGCAATTTTCACGATGTTGCCATTTCTCAAGAACGAAAGTATTTATATACAATTATTTCTATTTAGTGTTGAATGTGTGTACCTACTACACCATTTTTTTCTAATAGTAGTTATTACTATTCCCGAGGATAAGCTTGAAATTTAGGGTCATTAATTTAAGGATAAGTGCTTTAAGACTTCCCCTTGTAATGAATTTTACCGCAATGGCAATTTTGCATATCAGTGTAGGTATGTTATGTAAATACGGTGTAAGTATTATTATTTAAGCTCATAAACATGGTCAAATGATACTGATAGCTGGATTGAAAACATTGGAATAATTCTCAACAACTTTACTCTTACTAACCTACAAACTTGCTATCTATTTTCTCTCAAGTTTTATTACGCTATGGCTATGAGGAAAAATTCAATAACACATTTTAAATTGTTTTGTTGTATATACATTTTATTTTATTTCAGCGTAAATGGGATGATTACACAATAAAGTATTTCGTGGGAAATAAATACACATGTTCGTGATAGCTATTGAGATATTATGTAGTATTGACTTTACAAGAGAATTGTAAAAGTGCAGTAGACAGTAGATTGATTTAATGACATATAATACACAATAAGCAGATATAACCTAACATGACAAGGTTAAGAGCCTACTTATAGTAGGTGATTTTGATAATGTGGGTTATTTATTGAAAAAGTGGAGTAATTTATTTATGTACACATTTTAGTTGGATAAAAATGATTTATGTAATATTCGGAAGGGGATAGTACGTTACTGAAATGCAGAAAGAATAGTTCTAAAATTAGATTTAGGCTGTGAATGTTGCGGTTGCGGTGGAATTAAAACTTGTGTTTCGGGATAGAGGCATTTCTTCACTTGAGACTGGGATTGAGACCGTTGGTTTGCTGTTCCTGCGTCAAAGAAGTTCGGCTGCAATTGAGGAGATGCTTGAGATTGTGAAAAATATGGTCTTGAATTAATTTGTTCTTCTCTCTGAAAGTCAAAATGTGCAGGTCCATTTTCGACAGGTTTGTTCTGGAAGTTTAAACTTTGGCCTGGACCAGGACGCGGTCGTTGACTGCCTATCTCAGGGGAGGATCCCATTCCAAAAAAGGACCATATATCTCTCCGTGAGCGAAGGCCCCTTTGAAATTGGGTTTGATGAGCAGGAAATGAATTTGGTTTTATGATTTTATCCACTTTCTATATTAAAAATTAATACAAAAACAGAATGCTGTATTATAATTTGATAAAAGAATATTAGAGCACACAATTTGACAAACTGTGATCCAAACAACCTGCATTTTTAGTAAATACTTACTATAAGCAGGGCAGATCTTTTAGAAAATATCTAGTTAGAGCTCAAAAAATGTCTAACCTAAATTGCTTTAGAAAGCAAATTCTCAAACGGTACTTATTGGTTGTCACTTACCCAAGCATTTTTCCTTCGTTTCCGAAGTCCTGCTCCAGTCAGCATTAACAGATCATCTCCTGTATCCGTATTTGAGCTCAAGCTTTGTGAATTGTTTTTCGATTTTTCAACACCGACCGAATTGCTTATTCCAGAATGTATGCAAACGGGACATAATGTAGCATCCTTTCCACAAATCATCCTTCCGCATGTAGGACAAGGTGTAGCAGTGTTTGTAAATATTGGCTCGTTTGATCTTTGTTTTCCAGAATTCTTATTAGGGATAGTTTGTGTATAGTATTTCTGATAGAGACGCAACGTGGGGATTATTACTGATTGTGAAGAATGTTGTCTCTTAGGAATAAGCAGTATTGGTTGATGAGAGGATTCCTTAGTTAAAGTTGCATTACCTATATACACAATTTTTCAATTTTAATTTTCTCAATGTCTAACAAATAGAAATCTGTTGTAATTATCTTCATGTATAATTACTATTTCATTGAAAATAAAATACTGGAGGTAATTGTCCAGCACAATGAATTCTGGATACCAAAACGTACGTAAAAATACAAAAAAATGTTTTAATCTACATACTACATAGAATAACGCTAATCTTTGTACCTTTAATCTTTTCCAGAGTGTCGCTCTCACTCTTGATTGAAGTAATGTTTGGCTTTTCTGGAGAAATATTTCCCAATAAGGTATCTGTAACATTGGGCTTAACATTCTCAGTTACTTCCTCTGTTGTAGTATTTTTCTTTTCAGACGAAATCGGATTTACGTTTTCACTACTAGCATTGTTTACAGTAGAAATGGCAGGGAATATCAAAAAGGAAGCAGTTGTAGCTGTAGAATTGGGAAAAGTTGAAATCGAGGAATTGTCAAATGAATCCTTTACTGAGATTTCACTGAGATCTAAATTTTTCTTGCTAATGTGTCCATTTCCAATCACACTACTATTACACACAGCAATTATAAATTGAACAATAATGAAACAAATGAACTGCTTCATTTTCAATAATCAATGTGTACTTTGACACGGAAACCCTTAACTTCCCTGGACTTCGAGGAAAATGAAAATGAGTAAATACAATAATATTTCATTCCTTTTATACCCCAAAATTTTCTTGACATGAAATTGTAATGTTGATCCTTAAAAGTTCATGGAAAGCTACAGAAACCAGAACTCTTGGGTTTCCTACTGAGATTCCTAAGGTGATTATATAATCATATTGGTTTCTTATTGTTAGTTCCGTGTACGCATTAAATCTTACAGAATTCGATTTTACACTTACCTTTGGCATAACAATAGAAAATTTGGGACGATGGAAGGAGTATTTCAGTTGACAGTATAACACAAACCTTTTATTAACAACGTCATCATGCAAGACCTACCTTAAGGCATCAATAGTAAGCAAGTTCAAGGGAATATTTCAATGTCCAATCCGTTTTGCTGTCCTTCCAAATTCCAATAGCAAAGATGTTGTTAAAATGCGGAATGTACATACCTATACTACCTACCTACTATATGCACTTATCCATAAACCTACGTTTGCGTTTGCTTCGTACGTACTACATCTCTAATCTTTCCCATTCTCTTGAAAGATTACCTATAGATTGGTGCTGTAACCGTCGTCAAGTTCAAGGGCCTACTCTTGGCCGACAACACAAAAAGTTGGCTGCATCATTTTTACGAAGAGATTACCATTTGGTTCGTATAGATTTACTTGATACCTGTAATACAAACCTTTCGATGGCACATTTAGTAAAAATTAAAGGCTTATCCATCATATTGTCTGAAAAGATGTTGATGCAGGGACAAGATCTTCCAAATATTTAGGATCAAAATTCTTCTGTATTATTACCGTTCCACTTTTACCCGTAATTTATACCATCTACATCACTTATGTATATACGTTTAGTATTTTGGAGGTGTTTGTTTTGTAATTGAGGGTTCAATGTTCATCTCGACTTCTCTTAAAGCTTCCTAAACACAATAATTCCCTTATGTAAGCACGATACTTGAGAAAAATTCGTCAAAAGCAATAAAATGCTCAAGTTACTCATGCCTGTGTAAAGTAATGGATGTATTAAGCTTTAACTATATAGTTTACATACGTTGTGTACTAAGTAAGTAAGTAGCAACCGTATAGTTTACGTTTTATCATTATTCGAGTCTGTAATAGCAATGCGTAATTTAAATATAGCTATACAAGTGTATGTATACTATCATTTCAAACATCTTTGATAAGATAGCTCGAAGAAGACGCATTATAGCAGACGTGAGTATGGTTTGCACTTAAAGAGGTAAGATTTGAGAGGCAAAGATCCAGAGAGGAATGAATGACCACCTGAATGTAGAAGAACACAAGTATATAACCAAGCAAAGCAAAAACTAACGTAAGTGAAGAAGCAACGTGCATGGTGTGTTAATAATATTATAAGAGAGTTGTTTGACTGGCTCATGGCTAGAATCTTCTCCAATTCACCTTTGGCTATGTACAAACTTACTACGGTACGAATAAGAATAATCTCCAGTAGCCTAAAGCAGGTTCTTTTGGTTGAAGTTGAACATCCAAATGAACTCTTTCGTCCTTGGCCTATCCAGAAAAAAATTAGCACACGTAAAAGAGTCAAGTCACACAAACTCGTTTGATGAAATGATATTAAAAAATATTAAAGACTAAATGCGTACTAAATCCACAACGTAGATTTGTATTGTATTTGTATGTAATTTATATTTGTCACACTGAATAAACCTTGTTGAGATTTGTCGCTTAAATTACATCTGGAAGAGTTCATTCTGCATATACCAGAATTACGGAGTATTTTCTCTATTCTTTATGTAACAATTCTCTTACAGATTATTGAGGAAGAAAAGTAGCACGGGAGAACTGACTAACTGGAAATAATTGTCACATAAACGTACGAATGCAATTTGGTTTGCGGTTATTTGTATAGTATAAGTATTGCAGTGGATAGATCTTTATGAATTGCATAAATAGCAATTGTACAATGGTAGTATATTGCAAGTACGCAGCGGTTTCACTAAAATGTCCCTAACCCCTCTGCCCCTAGAAAATATGACTATTGTATAAGACTGATTTATAAATCCATCTTAGATGAAATTAAAGCTTTAAATATAGAAGCCTATTTGTAATAGTAAAAAGTAACTGACAAATGTAGTTAATTTGGGTAGGGGGGCTATGATACATTTTAATAATTTCGATCAAGGTACACATAAGTTTGAACTTTATCTTGGTCATGTCATGATGATATAACTTTGAGCGTTGCCGATTTTTCGAACATAACATGACCTCAGCCGATTATATGTTATGTGCTGGGACGTAGTTAAGTATGTATGTACAATATTGTTTACATGGTCCACGAGTTATTCGTCAGAACGAACAGACCGACACGCACTCATGTATAAACTACATATCTTCCGCTACTTAATTATATGCTCAACAAATTCTAAGGTAAACTCTACAATACAAAGCATTACAAATACAATTAAATGTATTTGGGACTTTGGGACACAGGAGTTGTATTCAAAAGTTATAGCAATAATGCAGAAATGATATTTTATCATATTAAAGTGGTGGAAATGATTCAAGCACAATTTTAGCTGTGCTTACTGAATATAAGCCCGTGACCGTATGTGTAAGTGCATAGGTAGTATATACTATACACATACAGGAAAACAATTAATATTTACGCTACCTGAGAGAATATGTCATGAATTTAAATGGTATAGCTTTAGCCTTTAAAGAAATGGGGATGTATTAACATAATTTCTCATATAATAGGTAACATCACTCAATATCGTCCTTTGGACATGGATAATGCACTATGGAAAATAAACTGAAAGGCTAATAAGATGCATGGACTTTGCGCACCAGGAGGTGTATCAAGGAATTGAAAAAAAGGGTCGGATCTGAATGAGCAATATCTTTTAATGATGGATTATTCCATATGCATTTAATTTGCAACGATACAAGAAATTGCACAA
>JAQFYC010001374.1:0-35297 GCA_034694165.1 Tomocerus mixtus | reverse complement strand
GAAATGCTCCAATATGTAAAAACGATCGACCGGAATGCTGTAGATCTAGAAGAAAACAATGGACAAGAAATAAGAGTGAAAGATGGCAATGGCAATGACACAGCGAGAGTCACATGCAGATTACATTAGTCCTTGTTTTACACTCTGAAACACATAGTAAGGGAGATAGATTGAAAAACACTTCCATATATGCACTATACAATTATATAAATCAGGTATCTCTATTGCCATGTCGAATTGTACACTCCAATCCAACTGCTACACATTTACACATTTATTCTATCAATAAAGTATAAGTTAAGTAAGTACTTATGCTAAACACTAAACAGTGAGTCAAGCCAAAAGCCAGTAGCTTAGGATTCCTGGTGTCTGGCTAGGCTTGTCCTGGTCTGTGTTGTGTTTTGCTCGTCTCAATCTCAATCTGACTTCAGAAAAACAGTCCAAGTGACTTACAATGTCTCTTTTTGCATCATTACCTTTTCTTTAGCTACCATTACCACAATGGCTTGGCTCTGGGCTCATCAACCCATCACTTCATGCCTCACGGGTAGCAGAAGACCCACTTGAGCATCTGATACAAAAGTAAAGCAAAAGCAGAGCCTAAGGAACTTTATACCACATGTGCCATCCCATAATACTACTTTTTATATCCCCATACGTACATTACATACACACACAAGACAACAATCAATTCATAAAAGAATATAACTCGACTTGAATAGTTGAGGCTGATGTGATGTGATGCCATGCAAAGTGATGTGATTGATAGAAACGAAATAAAGTGTCAGCAACCTCAAGACAAGCCAAGACAACAGAACAAAACACAAGACAGGACAAAACACAAGGAATAGTTACTTAAGAAAGATAGGGACAGAATATTATAAGAATCTAAGGTAAGTAAGGTAAACTAATACAAAGGTACATAACATATGAGTAATCTAATGTTATAGTAAATACATTAAGAATTTGCTGATCTGATCTGATGTGATGTGATATGTTACTCTTTCTCTTTGCGTGGGGATTCAGTGAGCTAGTAAGCAAATGGAGACTCTAACTAAGTAATCTACGGATCTGATGTGTGCAGGTAAATAATGTGCATAAATAATATATGACAAAGGCACAGACCACATTTTATTTAATATGATACAATCGCAATCGAGACTTACTATTTTTTACATGTACCTTATGTATTATTACATCGGTACATTACGCATGGCCGTATAGTATAATATTTTTCCTTTTTAATTCGTTATAAAAACTATTATTGATTAAAATCCTTTGATACCTATAGGTATTGCATTACATCTACTAAATTGCAGTAAAAGCTTAGGTAATAGTAGTAATAATGTTAATTAACCTACCACATAAATAATATTAAGTTGGAATGCTAGATTTATAATTTATATGGTAAATCAGTAGATATTTCCTGCCAAAAATATTTGTACGACGATATTTTCCACAGTGCCCCCATGTAAAATGGATAACATAGGAATTTGATTATTTTTACTAGTTTTTCCATGTAATTCAGGAAAAAATATATTTTGAGTGCCACTGCTTTACTTCACTAGTGACCAAATTGTGCCCTTGACTTATATAGATGACTGGATCACGAAGTATTGTCGATATTAGCTAGCGTCTTTAGCCTAAGTCTGTTACTGTGATATGATATGAATTTCCTACAGTGCCCAGGGAAGTTTTTACTAATACTTTAAAACAATCTACAGATTGGTAGGATTGATATGATAAAATAGACGGAGATCTACCAGCAGATGCTATCACCATCATCTTTCCCCTTCCTATATCTACTACCTACTACCTACCTGTAGAATACAGATGCAATAAGAACTACGGTTGAGAATCCAATCAGATTCTCAACAGGTTCTTAAAAATTTGATTTTTGCTCAACAATTTTTCTACAATTTATTGTCAGGAGAGGCTAGAGGTGGATTTGCATTCGATATGGCTTTAGCTTCAGTTACAGTCGGCAATTTAGTAATGACCGTGGGAAGGAAATCACTCATTCCCTAGAACTTAAAACCGACGGAGAGCAATTAAAATATAAAATGCAATTCTAATGCATTAAGCTAGAACAATAAAGTAAAGTAAAGTATAAATGCACCGAGCTATGCAAAGCAAACTAAACCAGTGCCGGGCCACATTATCTAAGCCATGCAACCTGTATGATCATCTACATCATATCATAATCATAGGGTAGCATCCACTAGATCCTTATACTTTATTCTGGCTTGCCTTGGTTTGGCCTAACTTGGCTAATGGTTTAATACACTCCACTTTTTCCATTATAAATAATGACATTAATTTCCTCTAGACATGAGGTAATCATCACATTCTCTGTATTATCACGATTATTACTTAACAATTAAATGCAATATTATCCCCCTTTCCTAGGAGCAACTTATTTACTTACTTTTTATTGCATTCTAAGACGTATTTACCGTAATTCTTCATAATAACAATAACCCAGTATTCCTAAACAGTAAATAAGCAAAAATAATAAATGCAGTACAGTAACTTCACCTTATTTAATTCAATATTCAATTAATTCAACTTGATGAACTCTATATTAACTCCCTGCCGGTTTACCATTAGATAAAAGATTTGTCATGTCATTTTTAGACAAATTGTTGCTCATCAACTTAGATCAATCAACTTAGTTATTTCTAATGTGACAACAACTGTTAGGTTCGTGTCTAATTTATACAGTACAGCCTTTTATAGAAGGCGCCGGAAAAAACTGTACCGACGACGTCTCTAATTAAATCCCTTTAATTAATCTTCCTTCTCTTGAAATACCGGTATAATAATAGGCTTGTGATGAATGAACAATTTTGTTATTATTAATTACTTGTGTACACGAAATCATGAATCATGATAATATCCATCCACGATGGAAATTAACAAAGAAGTTATCTCAATGTTGTTTATGAAGATTTATGGTTAAATAATTCCCTTTATTACACGCAATTGTCGTGGTTTAATTAAACAAGTTTATCAAACAATACTCCAAGAATTCCAGTACCCAATGAATAATAATTTAAAATAAATAATTTCAATAAATTAGAAAATGTTATCAAAATCCTCTTCATCATCTTCTTCCTCTTCGCTCTCATCGAAATCTGATCTTGATTCAATATCTTCCAAGGCAGCTAAATCCGTTGGCTTTATTTTTGGTTTATTGCAATACTTTGCATCTTTCGTTTCCGTTAGAATCCATCTCGTGTAGTTTCGTATATCGGTATATACACCTGGGCTATTGCTACTTCTGCATCCGATTGTACTAGCGACAACTCCAATTTGGTCGTATGCAAATTCTCCAGAAGTTACTTGCAAACTTCCTCCTCTGCCACCAGAATCCCCCTTAAATTTTAGAAACAAATATTATTATTCATTTCTGCAATTAAAAAACAATTTTGAAAGAAATGGTTTAATTCAGAAAAAATAAATATTTTTCCTCTTACCCCACATTCCGTTTTTCCAGGAGGAGAGGCGCAAAGTTGTCCACGGGCATAATCCATTACAGTAGTATTACATTTTGCGTGTCCAGATACTTTAACATCAGTTTGAAGCATTTGAAGCTGAGATGACTTTCGGATCCATGTATTTAATGTTCCTAAAATATAATGGTTTATCATATCGTATTTATAGTAGGTTAGTTCTAAGAATTATATGATTGAAATACAATTTAAAAAATTACTGACCAGAAGTGAATGTTGCTGCCCGGCTCTGTGCGGACAATGGAAGGCAAATTGGTCGTGTCATTTGATTTATTTCAACAACATTAGTAAGTCGTAATAGTGCCAAGTCATGTGCTGAGGATTCCGAAGGGGAATAATGAGGATGGACGATTATTTTACTCACTGTAAAGTTAAGACTGGATCGTGTTGCGAGTCCACCCATTACAGTCAGGTGCTTTTTGTTCACACTATATATAGGGTTTAAATGGTTAAAGAATTATCTTTAATACTTACCTATTTATTTATGTATAGAGATTTTAAATAATTTCTGTCTGGTAAATTATGCTTTTGGCTATTAAAATTATTGATAACTAAGATTTTAAGGCGAAAAAGCATCTGGGATACTTACCCTTGCACACATTGTGCCGCGGTAAGGACATATCTGTTATTGATTAAGGTTCCCGTACACAAATGCTTATTTTTTTGAGATATGGCGAATAGCCACGGATTCGTCTGAACTCTGATCACCGTTCCTCTCGTAATCATTTCTCCTCTTATGGACTGTGCTCCGCAACCTACATAAAATCATTATTTTTATTATGTAACGGGATATTTTTATTTAAATATTCTCATTATCTAGCTCATTATAACATAACTTACGGCAATTAGCATTCGCCTTGTATGGAGGTCTTTGTCCCATAGGTTTCGCTGTGCTTGTGCTACTACTGCCTTCTGAAGGAGATACAGTTGTGGATGAGCTCATTAAAGATGAATTATTATTCGTTGCAGGAGTGGTTGAAGACAATGTAGAATTAACGGGTAAAGCTGTTGGAATAGGATTTGTGGAATTTTCTCCTTCTGGGGCGGTTGGTGGAAGAGGAGTAGAAGAGTTGTCTCCTCCGGGGTTAAGAATGGGAAATGTAGTAGTGACACCTGGAACAACACTGGGTAGACCACCGCCTCCTGGCAACAAAGGTGCGCTGGTTGTTGTCGTTTCACTATCATCTTGCTTTTTACACCGTTTCCCTTCGCAAGGTTTCCCTTTTCCCGATTTTTTGTTAGCCGATGCTGCAATGCCATCGTTTTTAACAGAAATATTGTTTTCATCTTCTTCTAAATGATCTTGCCGTCCTCTTCCAAAAGGAGACCCTTTCCTAAACTTGTGAAAATCGGAACTGAGATCATAATCATCAATTAATGTCCATTCTCCATCCCGTCGCAAAGTTCCCTTGAAGGATTTTTTACGAGGTGCTTTAATTTTCAACGCTGGAGATTCTACCGTTTGGTAATGATGATTTTGATTATCATTCTCATTATCATGATGGGACTTCGAAAGTTGTTCGTCAACACTTCTACGGCCTATTCCTCCAAGAAATGGAGCCCTTGGAGGGAAAAACTGGCCCCTTCTCATAGAATCTCTTACTGGATTAAAGAATCCAAAAGAATCGTCATCTTCCAAGGAGTCAGAATCGTCGTAATCAGAATCATCGTAATCATCATAGAAAAAGGGTCTCCTGTAGCCAATTCCTTGTCGAAGGGCTTCTTGTTGCAGGAGAGCTGCTGCCTGTTGCTGACGAAGGGCTAGCACGTGTTGGGCTGGATCAATAAGAAAGCCCTGTCTGTTGGCAAATGTTCGCTGGAAATTAGTGTTTCCTGGATTTATGTAAGGTCGCTTTATTCCATGGATAGGGATATCTCTTTTCTGTTTTGCGGATTTTTGGTGTTGATTTGGATCTTGTGAAACTTTCTTTTCGAACTTGTCAATACTTTCCAGTTCATCTTGAAGGTTTATCTGCGAAGGATCTTCCATGTGATCATCTTCAGGCAATTCTGTTCCAATTGATGTTTGTATATCTGTAATTTGGATTTGTCTCCCAGTGGAGTTGCTTGATTTACTAGGATTATTACTACGAGCTACACGAGAACGAGGAACTGCGTTAAGTCTTCTTTGTGGGGTAACATCTTCACTACTTATGATCTTAGGGGCTAATCGTTCTGTATTAACATTAGTAGTTGTGGGTATAGCAGTAGGTCTCAAAGTAGATGATCCCGCTAAAGTAGAATGGATTTTGGGTGGTGCTGGTGGTGTTGAGCTATATTGATTATCTTTCGGATCGGGACTGTGGAAAAACCACGAAAGAAGATTTCCCAATTCTTGTACGATTGGCATTGGTGCCGTTTCACTACAGAAAACAATAAAAAATTAAATCTTCACCTAATAATAATTAGATCTCTCCTACCCCTAAATTGGGTAAATTTTCTAAAAAAATTAATTCAAGAATTGCTTTTCTTAATAAAATAACAAGAATTTGAGCGGATTTAAACATTTTTTTCTGAATTTGAAGAGTTCGCGCTCTTTATGAATTTAAACTTTCGAATTTTCGAATTAATTGTGTTTGGTAAGTACTTAAATATATAAAAAGCATTCAAATGTTAAAATGTAAGTTTACTTGTTGGGTTGCGTCCTATGTGTTTTCTGTTCCAGGTTAGAATTACTTGCACTCACATTTTTCGCACTTGATTGCTTATAGCAAAATGTTAATAATATTAAATTCACTAAAACAATAAACCCTAAATCCAGAAAAAACTTCCGAGACAACCATGAAATCCTTAGGAATAACATGTTTCTACACACATAAAAATTCTTACCACTAGACCGCTTTGACAAACGTTAATTGACGGAAGCCCAAAAAATGCGGAAGTGGATCACCTTTATATAGACTAAGAACTAAACTTTCCTGAATCTCATTACCTGTAGCATCAGAAACAGTTTGCATGATTTGCAAATTTTAACTGTTCCAGTCGTTTTAAATAATTTGTGTTTTTTGTTACGTGACTTGCTTTGCCTAATTAGTATTTATTATGCATTGGGACCTGATGTCGATGTCCGTCGCTATGTTCTATGAATGTAAGTTAACTGTAATTTATAAAGCAGCTGATGCTCTCTGTTAAATATGGTGCTGTAAGTGTCATTTGCGCACTAAAATAATCATTTCTTTAATTGTACTAACAGCATTAGTCATAATACTTAGAATTCCCTACTCCTTAAGGAATTACAATTGCAGTAACCTTACCCAAACTTTTTTGCTGTAAATCACACATTAGAATTTAGTCCGTTGGCTCAAATGCTTTCACAAACACTTTAACTCAATTTAAAAAGCATTAGCTAGAATATTATGCTTCTACTAACCTACACTTTGCCTCAAATCATTTCTAAATTAGAATTAGTGGATATTTCCCAAAACTTTCAACTCAAAATAGAAAATCTATGCAGTCAAGAATATTTGGTAGTTGCATTTAGCATTAACATTGACATTAACACGGTTGAAATGGCAGTACGTAAATAATTGCAGTTTTTATGTATACTTTTATGTAGGTATACTATCTTTTATGTATTTTTACGCAGAATAACAATAGCAAATGCCCCAGATCCCTTAGAAAAATCAACGTTGATCTTTATTTACAAAAATTCTCCACCCCACATATTTACACTTTCATGCATACAAAATGTGTTTACTATTAATGATTAATTACTTAACTACTACGTAGTGTGTGTCTGTTCTGTACCAAATATATATTACAAATTTTGAAAACTCTCGCCTGTTTAAAATTCAATTTATTTGGTTTTTTTCCGTTTGCATATACGTTAGTACATATATCTATCATATGGTAAGTATCATACACCCAATTTGCTTTATGAATTTAAAAATCATCGTGCATATAAGTACTTGTAAAACTATTTTAAATTACATTTACATTGAGTACCCTTGTACAAATAGGATCGCTTACACTCAAAACATGTATACTTGACAAAATACTTGGTACAATACAACTTAACGAGCGTGGTACAATACAAATACTATGAATACCTTACTTAAACTTACAAACTAAAAGAAAATTCTCATCTTGAAGTGAGATTCAAGTAAATATATTATAGTTACAAAATGAGGTGCAGTGCAGTGCAAATACAATTATTGTATAAAGTTATAAAGGTACAAAATAATACATAGTAGCCGGACTCTCGTCCTCTCCTAAGCACAGAAACAAGGAATTATTTGTATATTGATGTAAAAATTATTAGGAAAACTATTATTGATAAATCTACATATTTAATTTTGAATACAGACAGATAACATCCACATCTAATTATTAATTTACATTACATGTATTTACATGTAATGAAAGTATTGATTGCTGATGAGTTACAAAATATCTTGCTAATTTTTATAACACTTCCTTTTTTCTGTCACAAAAGTATATCTGACGACGAGTGGCATGACAGTAAAGCTAGCAACTAGTAAAATGCTAAGTTACCAAAGAAGATCTTAAGTGTAAGTTTGCAGTTAAAGATAAGGTATAAGGTAAATAAGTGCTTATGCGTACTAAAATTGATTTTGCTTGACATTTGTACCTGTAAAGTAAAAGTTGTAATAGTTAGGTTAGATTACACAACACAGGTAAAAGTTGAAGTGTTTAAATAAAAGTAGAAAATTCGAATGTATCAATGCACTTATATAAATACTTACATCATATTTTATTATTAAGTGGATATTTTGGTTGGTATGCATTATATTTGAATATACTGTAGACTGTAGACCCAATACAGGTACATTGTATGTAGAATGTAGAGTAAGTACATGGAAGAATACTAATAAGTACTTAAGAATTTCGCAATCGGAAAAATTGCATTGATCGAATAGAGAAATGATAAAATATACATAGTACAAATATTACATGTGCTGCATGTATAAAGGTATTTTCTAATGCAAAACTAAAGTGCTCTACTTACAAATGTCATAATAAGTATACTACATACGTGTGCATAATTACAATTACAATTTTTACAATACAAAATGGATTAATAAGTAAAATGAAGTTGTGGGATGTGAACGTGACGTGAACTGAATTATAAAGGTTTATGTGAGTTGTTTGGTTTGAGTTCAGTTGAGTTGAAGTTGAGGAGCAGAGAAATTAGGTAGATGTAGAGTAAACTGTAGATTGTTGTGAGATATTACAATAATAGGCTCTCTATTTCTCTAACTCTACCTTTGGCTCACTTGACAAACACAACAATGTGCGAACCAAAAGACATCGTTGCGGAGACTCTCTCCTGAGCCATCCAAGGCGACGAGTCGCTTTTGAACATATTGTTGACGGCAAGTAGCACTGTAGCCCGGCGGGACACTGCAGAGGCCACTGCATGGTCGCCCGTCCCCTTGAGCACAAGTCTCTGACTTCACCTTCTGAACGTAGCGATTGCTATTTCCCGTATTTACCACGTACATCCAGTTCCCTTCGTTGTTCATGGCTGCTTGCGGCGTTATGAACTGGGATCGAGTCGGGCAAAGCTAAAGGTACAAGCAAAAATTCAAAATTATCTCCAAATTTCATCTCTTCTCTTAAGATTAAGTATGTAGTCCATTTATCAATCGATATCTATACAGTACACAATTATGCCCTACGAGAAAGACAAAAAGATAGTGCACTGCACATTCAACTGACTCTGACTCATCTTGGTTCATTTACATACGTCAATTGCAATGCGGATAATTCCAGATAGAGAGATAGATATGGATAAACACAATAAAAAAATCTAAACGAGACAGGAAATCGATTTGTCAAGGAATTTACTGGAAATTCCTAAACAAATGCTCACGGCTCATTCACGCAGGAGAGTGCAATTACACTAGATTTTTATGAGTATACTAAGAGTTCGGAATTACATGCAAAATTATTTATGTTTGTATCGGGGATATACTAAAGCGAAACCTTTACACTGCAGAAACCAAGTTTGAACGAAAGTGGAGGACTACCTACATAATTAACGAATGAGGTAATATTTAAGCTCCATAATTAACACTGATTGGCCTATATATTCAGTTAGTTTAGAATTTAGAAAATAGTGTGCATACATATTTTGGCTATCAAACACGTTACAACATTAACAGAAAATGGCAGATTTCTACTTTTTGGCAATTTAGTAGGTGGTCTTTACTTGGACATTGTATGCGCATAATATTAGAACTCATAACTAAGAATTCTTTCACTGCCATTGGCAATAAATGACTTGAGAGCAAAGTTGCAAAAAATACATCTACCTATTTACATAGTTATGCATTTATCTTTATAATGTACAGCTTTTGCGTAATATGCCCAATGGATACCTAAATGCATGTAAATTGGTAGCTTACCTACATTGCATTGGCACTACTTATAGTATCTGCGTAACAATTAGGTATAACTCCTCTAACTACTTCTACCTACATATATTTTGGTCCATTTACTGTGTACTATATATAGTCATTACATGTTTAAAAATATTTGATATGATCTCTAAAGTATACCTGACTTTCGGATGTGGTTTGTCTCTTGACTCTGTAGCGATGTTGAGCCAAATAGCCATAACTGGGACGATTGGTAGCTCCGTCTCGGTGATTCCACCAGATCGAATGAAGAAGTGGAGGAATTGCCGCTGCTGCCGATACGAAATTCTGCTGTTCACGAGTATTGTGACGATTGTGACGATGAGTACTGTAGGATGAGATGTTGGTATTGTAGTTGTGGCTGTAACTCGGGCTCGGGTAGTAGGACTGTACGTGTGTGTACTGAGGCTTCTTTGTTTCGTATAAATCATAAGTTGTTGGGCCGTAAGTTTGACTCATAAGGAAGAAATCCCGTTCTGATTCGCTTTTTATAAATTGGTCGTATGTGTGTCCCCATTTGTAGAGCAAGTACGAAATCACTTCCCTGAATATGGAAAAAGGTTATCGCATTTTAGTTCAAATAAACATCTTTTTATGAACTTAATATAGTAGTACTTATGACTTAGGTTAGCTAATAATTATTTTCGGAAAGGGTAAATATACATTCGCATTCGCAGTCCATACCTACATTTGGCTTTGTGAACGTAATTTTATGTTTGCAGTAAAAATATAAGAAATTACTTAATAAGGTACAGCTAAGGTACCTGACGATTCCGCTGATTGAAAAAAGGAAGAAAAGCTTTCGCATTTGCCTTCTGTGGACTGTGACACTTATTCGCGACTTTTTAGCACTATCATTAAATTCTATCTTTAGAATCCACGTGTACAGAACTATTCACTCCACTCCACTACAATTAACTAAGAATTGAAGAGGGACATCATCAGTACTACATTTCTCCGAATCTGATGCACCCATCTACTTAGGTATACACATATAATTATGTTAGCGAGAAGTACCACATTTTAGGCAATATGTACAGTGACTAAGCAGTTTGGATATTCAGATTCAACTGTAATCGCATTTGCCCTTACATTTGTATTTGAAGTAAAACAATACAAAAAAACTTGCCGCAAATATTACTGTAAAGTACACCGAATCCGTAAAGAATATAATAATTAGATTAATGTCTTTGCATTCGCCAGATGTGGACGTGGCCTACATTTCAGAAACTTCCAACTAGAAACACTGACTTCAATGTCCAGTGTCCAGTCGTCCGCCTGCATATATATCGTAAATATTGTTTACCATGAAACAATATACCGTACAGAAATTAGTAATGTATTTTCGTCGTGTCTCGCCTGGCTCACTGAATACGAATAGCTAATTGAACTTAAGTGAATATTTATTTTAAGAAGAATAATTTACTTGGATTACAAAGAATTTTGGAGATCATTGTACTTTTTAGCTATGCATGCTCTTTACATTAAGCATGCATGTGTGCATTTAATGAACTTCTACAGTTTAACAATAGATATTTAGTTGAGCATTGCATTTTGAACTCTTAATATTGCATAGAAAATAAATGTTAGGTACTAAATATATTTATACTTATATACTGAGTAGCAAGCACAGTACCCACACTTCTATTGCAGTTGTTATTTATAAGCAGACGATCCTGATCCTACCTTTGTCATAATATACTATACAACACTATGTATACTTAAATGAAGATGAGTTGACGACTCTGTTGTCTTTTCACACCCTAGAGCTACTGGAAATTACCCCCTCTGGGAAAATTTATGGTCAGATCGATAGTAAGCAAAGTAAACACTCTAAACTGAAAACAACAATAGAATGAGACGGAATCCTTTTAAAGTCTCAATTGTTTAATATACCTACGTGGTTCTAATGCAGTATGGTGGTTACATTGCGTAGAATACATGCGTACTTAATTCTTTATTGAAAAGGAAATTGAGACTTTGTACTATTTAATTTTTACATTACTTTTCTTGTAAAGTACGAAAGTAAAGTATATAAGTACTAGTATAGTGTCGTGTTTACAATGTATCGGTACATAAATACAACAAAGAGATCGTGGAGTGGAGTTCTATTCTATGTCGATTATTTGCTCTTTGTTTAGGTATTACAGAAAATTGCAATCGTTCTCACACTTTTCTTTTTTTACTATTTGTTCAAATGGAGGGTATAAATATTACGGTTGAACTTTTTAAATTCATTCTAGTATATATTGACAGTAAGTGATTGTTAAAATTGTTATTGTTATGTTAAATGTGAGTTTAATATCTATTACTATTGTCATTGCCACTCGATGCCAAAGCACGGCAGGCAAAGCAAGAGTTAATACTGAATCAGATCAGTGAAAGGGTTGCGCAAATATTTTTTTCAATGCAATGCAATGTAATGCATACATAGATGTGCAATATTTAGAAAATTTGTCATAAGTGTTAGTGCAAACAAAGACAAGTCAAACCAAGTGAGCAAAGTACCTACTACTTACCTACTAGAACGCATACTGTATAGCTAACTCCGTTCACTTATGCTCCATAGATAAAAGGTGTTAACTGTTAAATCTACAGCATACACACTAAGTACGCACAGCATAATATTATTTTTGCAATTTTGCACCTGTAACTTTTGATTTTTCCAACTCTGATTTTGCTTTTGCACTGCGCTATGAGAATTACTACTTTTGAATTTTATTATCGTATGAAAAACCTAGTTCTCTGTGAAAAACTATTCCCATGCGGTGTATTCCCTACAATTTCTTTGTTATAAATTGGAAAAATCTCAACATTTATTCTAGATCTAGTTTAGTATTTGTCCACACAAGTATTAAATACTTTTTGCATGCCTATCTCGAATAGGATTAGAATCCAGTAGAAGATTGCACACAGTTTATTGCCCTTGAAGGCTCAAATGTCTTTGACATATTTGGTTGATAATTTAACTGTTTTATGTATTTCTGCACGAATATTTTCATTTAATAACCAATTATGTACTTTCCCCGTTCATTTGTAAAGCCCTATTTGAATTTGTAACCCTATATTGGCTTTGATACAAATCATCTCATTTAAATAACATGATTTTACAATTATTTTCCCTTTAACTATATTCCCTAGCCTTTATTCCATTTTTGGGAAACAATAATTAATTGAGTGCGATATTTCTTATTATTTTCTATATAGAATCATTATATTTACTGAATGAAAGCAATATAGATATTAAATATGCTACTTCGATCTATAATAAATTAATTCATACATAATTTTAGCTGTATACACAAAATATTAGGTGGTGAATAAAAATTCGTCTGCGACAACTAAAATTCATTCTAAATGAATTATATTCAGCACAAAAATTTTGGTAGCGCTGATTCACATTGATGAAAAGCTGACTAAATACAATAAACTTTAATACTCTTTTTGTGCATATATACATACTATAATAATGTGGGTAGGTAAACAAGTTGACTACTTACGTTGGATAGGTTTCTATTTTGTCGCAGTAAGTTGCTCCATGTTTTGCACAGGGGGGTGTTTTGCCTGGTGGTGCGGGTAAGTAAGGATTTTTTACCGGGTAGTAACTAGGAGGGTAGCCACCTAGTACCAACTCTGGAGGAAACAGGGATAACATCAAGAAAATTCTTGCCATCCGGGTACTATTGCTGACAGCATCCATCTGAAATGAGACATTCATAAGAAATCATCTCTTTACTCTTTATATAACTTAGAACATTATTTGCTATTAGAATAAATGCCATTTTTCAATATTCTGTTACACATGCAATTTAAAGTTTTGATGCTCAGTTACATACATTTTAAATAAACTACTGTTCATTATATTAATTATGCATCTGCACGTAACTACAGATATGTATGATAAATTATTATGTATTACATATAATGAAATTAGTAAATTCGGTTTATTTACAAAAACCTTGACCTTAATGCATCAGCTACTAACTGCGCCATTGAACTATTTGAGTTGGAAAAGAGTGTTTTAAGCATTAAAAGTACTCTAATTGAATTGCATGCTTACTTAAATTATGTATGTAGCCTAAACATGAAACATGAAGTTGTGCGAATGCGAATTCTGTTACATATACCTACCTACCGTACATGTAAGAATACTTTGTTACACTTAGTAATGGTGAATATTAAAAATGAATTTTAAAGTTTCTAGGGTAAAATAACACATCTCATCCACATTTTACATTCTTTTCCTTTAAGGATATCATACACTTACATGTATTGCATAACAAATGGAATGTTAATGTTAATCGTGACGCAGAAAACCTCATCTCCTTGTTCAGGTAGAAAATGATAGTAGTAAGATAAACGGTGTGATGGTTTCTGAGATAACATTCAGAGTGGCTCTACACATACGTATATTATACAATTATTATACTTCGCCTCTAGAAAAGGTATAAGTACAATCATATTATTCAGTGTCATTAAAGTTTTTATTGTTGCTGGGCTGGTTCTGGCTTTGGGTTTAATTATGCCGGTAGCACAAATGAAACTAAAACTAGATTTTTCTGCTTTTATTCTAAAAACTTGGACTAAAACATAAACAACTCTTTTTAATTAGCTCCTTGTACATTTATCGCGTTGTGTTACTTACAATTAGATGCGTTCGCCATATTTATTACTAATTGTGGGACTTATTAACTAAGTTTCCGATAATTCTTGTATGTAATTGTAGGTGTTTCTCTGTTTCCTTGTCAGTCATTTTATTTCAGGAGGTAGTACAAATAAATAGCACATAGGTATATAACTTTATAGCACCACTGTGAATGAGTTCGTGCGGAACATCCCACTGTACTTGGAAACTTACATTTTACATTACATTGAATTAGATCACATCACAGCATACACACTAGACTAAAAAACACACTGAACACTTTCGTTTGTTCATCATTACATAAAGTCAGTGTCAGTCGCATGTAAAAAGTGTAAATATGAGTGAATACATACATAAATCGTCTAGCCGTATGTAATAAAATAAATTGTGTTACTGGATACTTAGGTAGTACAGATATAATACATACATTGTAGATGCGCCAAAATATAATTGGCACACCTGTGTGTGTAAATTAAATACATGGTTAGCTAATATAATATTCTATGTAGGTACCTATACTTTTTACTTGCGTCTAGTTTCCTTAAGTGATTTAAATTTGCTCCAGTGATCTACTATTAGTAATTTAGTTATGTAAGTAGGCAATTAAGACGTTACATTCAGAAGCTAAAGAATGGCTTTAGTAAGGCATTTTTACCCTATCGTTTCATTAAACATAATTATGGAGAAAATTCCACCTCTTGTTCATGCCATTACACAAGAAAGGCTGGGTTGATATATATACCTACTTACTGTTGACCGTCTTATCTTATAATCTACAGCTCCATGATAAATATTATATAAAATGTTAGTGAACCAGGATCTTACAAACTCGTCGGAAATAATCCCATGTAGGTATGAATTAAACATAAAATGAATAATACCTTCCTGTAATGTATCTTAAAACTTGTAGGTACCTACTACAGTAGGTATTAAAATCAGATGAAGAAATACATTGTAGCAAAACAAAATTATTTAATCTGATACAGATGCTAATATTATTACATACATCAATATGGGAATATAAAAATAGGGAAAAATTGCATATTTCTACAGAGTACTCGCGATTAGATGGTTCGTTTAGGAGTATAGGAGCATACGTGTAGGCAAATATTGTCTCATACGATATTTATATAAGTAATTACATAATGCTACATAATATCTACCTAAAATGCTCACAAGTAAAACGAATGAATGACTAAATCTTATTTTATTTGGCAATGCAGAAGTAGACAAGGTTAGAAACAAAGTTGATTTATACCTTACAAGACTAACTAGACCATTGAATGAATTACCTACTTTACCTACTTAAAGAAACTATTTAATGTTAAGTAAACTTTCAAATTTTAAGGATTAAACTTGATTTGACTTGACATGGGGCTGACACATAAAACTGTAGGGGATGCTTACGTACCCTATACTATTGTACGTTTAATCAGTGTCAATGGTACACTAGTGAAACGAAGTTATGTCAAGTAAACTGCTGTGAGGTAATGTCTATGTAATGCGACGCGACCGCCAGTCAAAGGATGCGTGCAGTCATGGTTTTCTTCATCTTAATTTGCCAAGGCTCTTCTATTCACTCATTCAATCTTAAACATACAAATATATGCAATTTACATAACATTTTTACATTTACTTCTTATCGTTACCACATTCTAGGAATTCTAAGTCAACGACAATTCTTATATGGCTAACGAATTATTTGGGATAATATCATATTTACAATTTTGCATTCATGTACAATTAGTTAGTACTAGGTATACACAGGTCCTTTTTATTAGGTTAGGCTAAACACCTAAATAGTTTATTTAATTTATTTTCAATAGCTAATCAATTTTATTGAAATAAATATAAGTAAAGGAGAATAGTTATGTAACCTAATGCTTTAAATGATGTAGGTACTATAAAATAAATAACTTTGGCTCTAAAGCATGCGAGATACAAAGGTACAGATTGTTATCCAACAATCGCAGTCATTATACAGAATTCCAGAGCCAGACAATTCCACAGACCTGGCACCACGCTAAACCTCTACTTACTTGTTATCATATTCAAACCAAGCAACCAGAACCAACACAAGGTAAAGGTGAACCCACACAAAGTTAATGAGATCTATGAAAAGAGTATTCAGGATTTTGTTGTTAGCTTAGCTCTAGATAGTAAAACTTTTCACTTTACTTTACTTTAGTTACCTTTAGATTCATTGTTAAATTACAACATCCACAAATTCAAAAGTAGCTATGTATACATAGGTTCTTTTTGGTATGTATGTAGATGCCTAAATACTTGTAGCGAGTAATTGAGTATGTAACCTAATCTTTTTGTAGATCGCAAACAAACGAATGCCCCTATGGGTAACTTAATTTTCCTTAGTTGGCAAAAGAATGCGAAACATCAGTACATGCGAGAATTTTGCAATAGGGACAGTATTATGCTTTCTGTTCCATGGAGGATAGCAATTTATGTCTTAATTTCACTTTATGTATTCCAATTTACTCATCCTCTATTTTTATGTAACTAAATAAGTAAGTGGACACTTTCAGATAAGAATCTTAAGCGCTTATAAATTATTATGTACCGTACCTACCTACCTTAGCTATATGTCGTGTAGCTATTTATTGTATTGAGAAAGGCGAAAAATGTCACACCACCGGCACGGAAGACATTATTTCTAGATTTTCATGACAACTCGGCTCGACGTATGCAAAATTAATGCAAATCTGATTTACTTGTGCTATAAACACCTATGCGTAGTACTTGATTGTAATTTATTCGTTTTATTTTAAATAAATGAAAAGGAAACGAGACTGGACTCATACGAAACAACATCATTTACCTCTTTCATGATAATAAATATTTAATATTCGTCTGGTGTACCTAAAATCCATTACCTATGCCTTCTATCCACTCTTGTGGCATAGAAAATTGCAAGATTCGCTTAATTATTTGTGCTATATTTCATATGTCAATACACTACTACTGTATGGTTTGGCAATCTCAATATTTATGTATGTGGTCTGGTCTGGTCTGGCGAGTACTTGAATAAAGTGATTAATTGCAACTAACATTGAATAGTAAATTATGAACAATTAGAGGAAATGGGATGACAGTTTACAGAAATAATTTACAATCTAATGAATGAACTACTTGCAAATTGAAATATTCAAAGAAGATCAATTTTTCAAGTTTTTGCACAAATGTTCACACATTTATATTATGCCATTGTCTTTTCTGTGCTTCTGTGTTGCATGTTAAATATTATGTATATTAGTACACAGCAAACCAGTTTCATATTATGCAATTTTACTACATAACAATGCATTGCATTTCTCTTTCTGCTTGTACGTATGTATTGTAAACAATGCACACTGTGTTACGTACGTCTGTGTGCTGATTGACATTGTTCAAATGAAGATTCAACAATTGTTTGTCTTGTGACACAGATGCATGTATTTATTTTGTCAAATGTTCACAAATGCACTTATTATCAAATATAGACAAAGTGACCATTAATTACATTTTTTTTATAAATTTTCATACATGCGATTGTTGCTACCAGACAGCTAACAAATAGTCTACGTCTTGTACTGTCCTGCTTTGTATTAATCACACTTCAAATTTTTGAATATATTATTACAGGTAAATAAGTATTCGGTAGTAGTATGTGTGCATTCTACTAACTAAGCTTTCTAAGCGAATCTATAGAATATTTAAAATAAATATATTTGTAAATACAAAGTAAGTCACGATATTCAAAAGCATTTTGTAATCTAAGTTTGCCTACCGATTGAAAACAGTTGTTTTGTTAACCATGGTCAGTACTGCGTTTGTATTTAGCAAAATTTGCGTAAATAGAATGTAGGGACCTACATGTCGGTACTTAGTTAATTATCATAATTGCATTTATTTAATTTACATACGCAAGACCCTAATGTACTTGGTAAAACCGCTTTAATCTAGCCACTTATAGGAGAGGTCAGCAAGACTCGCTACTGAATCATCGATAGGATTGTAAGACTTCCCGTGGATATCTTCGTTTTGAATCATTTATGCAACAAAGATTAATTTTCTAAAGAAATCTTTGGCTATATCTGTATTCTGCATATTTCCTAAATTTTTGATCGCATAAATGCAAAGATTCATTACGCATCGTTCAGTAAAGTTAATAGTTTTTAGCTGCTAGTGTAATAAAATTTCCACTGCTTACTTAAAATATTACGTAGATGCTCCTGTGCAAAATCATTTAGATCGCAATTCAAGTTGTGCACACATCAAGTAAATAGAAAAGCTTCAATGTATGTACTACTATATGTATATGTTTGTATATACTTTTATATTTATTTACAATTTACCATGTATTATGTGCTTGTATTACACAGAATACACAAGTGAGTAATGCTTACTTACTTAGCTTACACTTCAATCCTCCGACATTGTGCATATAGTGGCATGGCTTCTGCAAAAATGATACGCTTAGCGATTGCAACTTAAAAAAAACTAAAACTCTTCTAAATTACATAGCACATGAGCCAAATTATAGATATCCGGTACAGTCCGGTTTTTGTAAATGAAATGTATGTGCCTACCCTAAACTTTACCTACTTATGGTTTATTATTTTAGCCTCGCTCTTTTAAGGATGATAATTCTGTGACGTGCTATATGAAACGGAGCCAAGCCAAGTTAAAATTATTACTAACACATAACGATATGGAATCTTTTAGGAAGATTCTTTTATTGCAATATGTACTGTAATTTTGCTAATAATGTTTTCACCAACATTCTTGATAAAAATCTTAACGATTGCTCTTTAGACTGTCGACTGTCATATTCATATTCACAGGCTACGATACTATCATCAGATCCTAAAGCCAAAAAAACTTTACAACTCACAACTATCTTAACTATGAAGCATAGACTCACAATCCAAAGCAGCATTTGATTATCTGATGAATATTCAAATAAGTAGGTATACAAAATAGTAATTTGCGAATTAAATATTATTATGTGCGCAATTTTGAGAAAACATATCCGTAAGATATTTTTAGAATTGTCTCAGATACTTCAAAACATTAGGCAGCTTTTTATAAACAATCTTCACTTTTTAAGTACAAATTAAACTCACCGTTCTCGATTTCATTTTCATTACAAAGATGTTTTAGAGATGTTCCGTGTCACAATATACAATGGAATATTCAATCAGCTTATTGTTGATTGTTAGAAAAACTGCACTTAAGTACGTTATTATAGCTTACATGTAACTGAAAGTTAAAATTAAGATATTGTTCACATAAAAGCGCCTTTAGTTGCGTTATTGTCAATTTGGCTGTATAATTATTACAATGTTGTTTACTTATTTAGATGTGGATTGCGGATATGCTATGTTAACATTATATTAGCAAGTGTAGAAGAAGAGCGAAAGTAGATTGGATTTGGATGACAAGACAATTGCTATCAGTATTTGCAGAACAAGAACCTTAAGAAGAAATTAATGATTCTTCAGATCAGTTCTTCAACATTCAATTTCCGTTGTCCACTTAAGTTATACTCAACTCGAGTTTGATATTTCAGTGGGATATGATTGAATGTATTTAATGTAAGAAAGCACACGCTTGTGGTGTGGTATATGATACTGCAAATATGATTGATTGATCAAATATTAGATTCGTGAATAGAAATTGAGAACTAGGTTAAATCCACAATTCGGTAGTAGTGTAGTATCTGGTAGGACACAAAGGAAGATATTTTCACGATCAATGCCCTGCCTTGTCTCAAGATTATTTTAAGACTGGCAAATATCTGTAATGTATTTAGGTACTGTTAATGTGCTATGTGTATCTCTTTTGTATTTAGAGAAATACAAATTCTAATGAAGCACAGACGTGACCAGACAATATCAGAGCACTCGTCCAAGTCCAACTGAAATGACAACGACAACCGTAATGAAACTGATCTGGGAGAAGGTAACCATTTTCCTTATAGCTTATCACTATCACCAACAATCCAATCCAACCCAACCCACATCGACATCGACATTAAACTACCTGACTCACTTCTGTAATATTATTTCATATGTACCTATACAGTAAGTATATTACTCCTTTTACTTATGCGTGTCGTGTCCCTATAAAGAATGTAACCATATAGTTCGTTCATATACTGTTATTTTAATACATACATACCTACACACAAGACAACAATGAATAAATTGTCTTGCAATGAACATTATAGCACAGAAAGGCTAAAACCCCTATTAGTATGTCTGTAACTTACTTTTTATTGTGCACGTTTAATATCTGTACCTAATCGTGGGTTCTATTGATACAATCATATTAAGTTAGGTACTTAAGATAGTTGAATCGCAAATGCTTATATGTTTCCATACTTAACAATGTACAGGTAGAAATTAAATGAACATATAAATAGTATACAGGATTTCATTCAGTTCAATAAAGTTTCAAAGAAATTCATTCTTCCTAATCAATCCAGAGCTAGACAATGAGATATCGGAATTCCTGTAAAGAAAGAGAGAACCGCTCGAGTGGCAAGATCAAGGTTTGTCTCACCACAAATTCGTTCCATGGCATGGACTGCCAACAAAAAGCAACCGATTCCCCATCAGTGTACTGTATTTACATAGATAGCATTTTGTCAACAGGATAACTAGATCTGATGCAAAAACTGACGCTTACATATAATGTACATGCTATTTTGCAGGTAAATAGATATTCTATGAACGTGATGTTCATGTTAGTTTAAATTCAAACAGGTACGTCACCGGAATCTAATTTTTCACAGTGTCAATCAATCATTCGAGAATCAATTTATATAAAATATGTATGTAGAGCCAGGTCCTAATTAAAAATATAAGAGATGTGTAAATACTTAGCTAGTAATACATATGTAATCAGATCAGACATTTTTAGCAAGTTTCCTTGAGATAATGTTAAGTGAATACATGCAATTCCTATCTAGATAAGCATTATATTTTGTTTCTTGAATTGAATTGACTACAAAACCTGGACCTACCAATTTAATTTTGACTACTACAGATACATACACTAAAGTAATTGTAATGTACCTAATTGCCTGTCAATTATGAATGAATGACTGTTTAGTATAAAAAAGATCCTTTGACAACTCGACTTAATTGACATGAAAGCATGCACAGGAAATTCTATTGTGGTTGTGCTCGTTTGGTTAGTTCTATTATTGGTTTGATCTGTCTTGACTTGGTTTAAGTAGCTCTGGCCTGGGCTGGCCTGGCTGGTTGCTGACAATTAAATTGATCTCCCATTTTTTCTAATTATGAATTGAAAAGAGTTCTGCTGAGTTATTGTGATCCAATTATTAGCATGTACACACATATTTAACCAGAGAATAATAAAAACAAAGCATAGAACCGGTTAAGATAAGAAATTGAATTACCATTACGTCTGCACTGTTGGCGTCCTCTTGACTTGACTTCACTTCAAGTAGATCTGTGCAATGCAATTGCAATTCCTATATTCAATTCAATTGCTTTGGGTTGACGCGACGTTAGTGTTTCAGTTCAGATCATTCAGGCTACAGTATAGTACAAGTTGACAAATCCCGGAAGGAGTAGAAACAATAAATCAAGAATGCACTTGTTTATTGCTTAGTAGTTAGTGGCCAAACCAATTTGTTATCGACCATTTGCTGATACTTGTTAAATAATAGTCTTTTTATATTGTATGATGATATGATATGATATGAGGTAGCAATAAGCAAGGTGTATCACAACAATCCATTTACTTTACTAAACCAATTCACAATACTGTACTATTCTCTTACTACATAAATACATTTGCATTTACCGATAGCAAATCTTATAGTTCTTATAACATTGTGGGCTTGTCACTCAGATGTGTAAGTGTAAAGTGTAAGTAATATCACATCTTAAACTTACACACTCACTCTAAATGTAATTCAAATGCAAATTAGTTGTGTGCTCGCCTCTCAAGTACAGATATTGCACTGCTATTGATTAAATCAACAAAATTTTGTCTCACGTACTTATCTGATGTCAATACAGTACGATACACGACACGAGTGAGTCACGTATTAAGTTCCTTTAAGGTACAGTACACTGTACAAAATTAGGTTTATTTTATATCTGTACTATATAAGTAGTAGCAAGGTGTGCATAGATAACATACATTCCGTAATTGAAGTACTTTTTATACTTTTTAGGTACTTAGCTTATGTAAAATATGTTGTGGAGGTGCCAACGACGAACTTTGACTGACAACTTTAAGGAGCTGCCGAAGAAATCTTAATCGAACGAGAAAGAAAATAATTCAGTCAACAAAACACAGAACACTTCAATTCATGGGTTTGGGTTTGGCTTACCTCAGCTATACTAAATGTATGTTGAGTCGAGTAATATGTTGTAGTAGAATCATTTTTATCCCATTCTATGTACATAAGTACAAATATAAATATGTGAATGTTCTTATAATAGCAAATAAGTAAGAAAGGTAGTAAAGCTTTTGATTCAATTTACATTTGCTATACAGTGAACACTAATATAACCGAAACTACTGTAGAAACACAACACAAGATACAGCAGAAACTTTAATATTTAAGCAAGCCAAAGCTAAGTAATGGTAATAATAAGCATAATCTCGACTCGCCTCTTCTTACCTTCCCTTATGCACTTAAATACATACCTAGTAGTGTCATAAATAGTGTACCTTTGTATGTATATGAAATCTACATAGAATAATTGAACTAACAATCTTATCTGCAACTATATTAGATCCCAAGTCCACTCGTAAGTATTATGGACATGGACAGAGTGTTGTGTTCGTGTTCCATATTCCGTGTGATGTGTTGTGCCCTCTACTATACTTTACTTTAGACTTTAGTGATGATATTGCAAAAGGGAAACTTGGTTTCGCGTTATATTAGCAGTAGATACAGTAGGTAATGGAAATTGTAAGTTAGTAAGCTAAAAGGATAGTAAACTAAACGTAGAGTCAGTGTGTTACCTTTTATAATCTACCTAAAGTAGCTGATGAACACGTACTTGACTTGTTGGTAGTATTGTAGACGTAGTGTGCCAATGCGATGCAATAATAGGGAGGACATGCACAAAATAGAATAGTAGACACATAATATTCTCCCGTCTGCCTGGCTGACTTGGTCTGCTTTGATTTGATTTGCTTTGCTCTGGCCTGTCAGTCTTTACTTATACGTTAAATTCTAAAGCATTTAATTGTAAATCTTATTTAGCTAAATAGCAGTAGTTAGCTGACTTCATAATAAATTTTTAAATTTGCATGAGGATTGTATTGCAAAGAATATAAATATTTCAACATAATAAATTCAAATTTTTCAATTTAGGAATATCTTAGTGAAATATTCGCAATTCGCATAAATGTACTTTATTTTATGTATATGTCACAGCACAGAAGATCTATCGGGTAAAAAAAAACTTGAAAAAGTAAATTAAAATTCTTCATAAAAAATCATTACTACGGAATACGATAACTAGCAGCTTAATGTACGCTTGGAATTATATGTAATATTTTTGCAATACTGAATTATCTTCATAGATGACCTACGAGATAAGTGTAATATACATTTTCAGACAGGGGATCGGTCCTCCTGCCTAATTTGTCTAATTCTCTTTGACATATATAATATACTTGTGATTTTAAGAAGGATGAAATATATAAAGTGGTGTAGTGTCAGTGTCTTTCTGTCTGTACGTGATGGGTGTAGTCTGACTGAAGCTTCAACTTCTGACTTGTGTTATGGGAGCGTACGTAAGTTTACTAGTATTGCTAAAATGCTATATGAATTAAGTTTGGTCCAGTTGAGTTGAGTGTATATGTATGTAGTATGTACTTATGATATTAAATGTAGATAGAACTTGTTATGCTGCATGTATGCAAGTAAATATATATTTATGTACTAATACTATTTAACTCCCTGAAGAGTTCCATTCCATTCCACTCTTTACAATCCCAATACATACAACACAAACACAACTTGCTCTCCCACAACATATATTACACATCAAGCTTACACTTTATTATCATTATCATAATAACCGTGCCAAGTGTAATAAATAGGTAGACATGTCATGTGAAGCTACACAGTCAATACTCTCCTTTAGCTCCTTTACGGATTTTCTCATGTCTGTAGCTACCTCTTATACATATGAAAACCTTATTGTGGATTATTGGCCAATCCAATCATATTTAACAATTGTCCCATTTTTTATCACAGCCATACCTATATATCTGTATTAATAAAAGTTTTATTATGCAGAAAAAGTTAATTTTTAGTATTTATCTGTATTTTCGTTACATTGCATTGCATTGTATTGTTTTAAAATCATTGTTCCTAATATTTTGAGATTTTTTGTCAAATTATCGATTCAGTTGATGGTACTTAAACAAAATATATATTGTGTTAACAATTTATTTGTCCAATGTAAATTAAAACAATTTTCTAAATACAGGGAGTTGGTTCTCATTCATTATTGTACAAGATAATTAAGGAATGAAGATGTACATGAACTCTATAGATATTGTACATAATGTAAACTGTATTGGTATTTCCGTTTTACATAAGTAGATGACTGGTTGAAGAATTTTTGACATCCCTTGACCTACCAACACACTATTCTGCCATAAACCAATGAGAAAATAAATATTGTACTTACTTTATTCGTATATACTTAATCTGTATACAATGACAAAAGCTATGCTATAGTATAAGAGTGCGTACTTTAAATATGAACAAAATAAATATGTAATAGCAAATAATAGTGAGAGTAAGAATAATGAAATTATGACGAACTAATTAGCAGTAAGACCTACCTCACCTCATCGTCTGAAGTTGGGGTGACAGTCCTTATTATGTATAAGTATAACTCGTGTGCTTGTTTTCAATTTTATTTTCTTACATACACGTTGTAAAAGCTAAAATGCATGCGTAATTTGTTTACTACTATTATATCCATGTGTGGTTTTTTCCACATTTAAATCAGTACAGTACATAATGCAGACCAACGATGAGATGGTAAGGGAAGGGAAATATCATTTTCCCTACATGAGGATTATATAATTATTGTGCATTATTTAGTATAGGTAGGTACGAAAAAGTAAGTACATAAAATATAAGCTGTGCAAAGTTGAATAGGTAATTTCATGATATTTCTGTGCTGTGAATTCAGAATTCTAGTTACATTATCATAAGAGATAAATAGATTAACTATGTTGAATTCCGCTATGCTCGCAGGTAATTTTCTTACGTAGTGTGTACCTTTTATGATGTGTGATCAACTACCTAAAGCCTATTAATGTCTGTTTGCCACTTGACTTTGGACTATTCACGAATGAGAATAAACAGACTAAGATTGTACTGTGGGAGAATTTTCAAAATATTACCTTACCTTTTACAAACTCATTTCAGGTTTGCCAGATAGATTGAGACCATTACCTAGTATGTGATGTATTGGTATATACTATTATACAATTATAAATATTAAGTTAATTTATTATGCTAACAGTTACTATATAGAACACATGGTAAATGCAGCTATAGGTACATTTCCATTAAACTGTACCATGTACATAGTATAGTATGTTTAGAATCTATACGAACGCGAACGTCTTCATTTTTCAAGGAATTATTTATTCAGCTCAAAGTTTATAATTCTTTGTATAAACAATATACATACACACATGTGTTAAAGTAAGCATTCTTGTACATGGGCAAATGGTAGCTCGAATATAAGATTCACTTACTTACGTTAGTTGTGTTTGTGACCTTTTCAGTTTAGTCTATAAAATATACTACACTTGACAGTGTACACACAAGTAGTAATTACGTTTTTGCATGTTAATTACATTATCTATAACAATATTCTGTAAACTTAACACCAAACTAATTAAATTCTGATTCCTCCGTCAGTGTAATCAACTGTATGATATCTCTAAATCTGTACACGAAGCTCTTAAATTTTTTTTCACACGACGAGTCCTTAGTCATGTACAATTTGTGTATTGATAACATCCAACATGAAATTTGAAGGAAAATCTTCTCACAGATTCACATTTGATTTTATATTAACAGCTTAATAGGATTTCGATGAAAATAAAGGTTAGTGATAGCTATAGTAGCTATCCATGTATAAAAGGAAACGGTAGATCCTAAACATATACATAAACACGAGATTCACGCATGTAATTTTGCAAATTAAACAAGGTGGAATAAATGTTATTGTTATTAGGTGTAATTTATAATGTTTTATTATTGAACTCTTCGTTGAGTACTTCAGAAATGCATTTAATCTGATTTCATTTACAGAAACTACAGAAAATCGTTAACAATGTCATTTCTTACTTACAAAGGCCGATGGAAAAATGATAAACTTATTTTTAACATTGCTTGAATACTAATTAGTAAAAGTCTTCTTAAACTTACTGACTTGAAAACGTGAATGCAATTAATGTAAATATAATTTATTGATCCATTGTCTATCGCTTAAAAAAATAAGAAATACTTTTCTTGTAGTACATTTAAAATTTCTAATATGAGTACAGAAATTGTGTTGTTGTTGCATTTATCCTACAATTCTCTGCATTAGTTTCCTCGAAATTGGAGTTTTTGCAAGACCATTGTAGGTTCATATACAAAAGCAACCCAGGTCAGGATGTCAGGAAGATTTATTTATTGTTCCTGATTAACTATTTGAATGTATGTACTTAACGTGTGCACCAGCTTATTATTATAAAGTGCGCATAATAAAATTTACTTAATTAAAAAAAATTAACTACGCGACAGCATAAGTGGAATGGATGAATACACATATTTTTACTCATAGGGTTCTCCTATGGCTTAGTATTTACGATTTACAGTATTCTCTTATTATTTACTGCACTACATGCATTTACATAGGTAGCAGTTACTAAAACCATGTTATGTATTATCTTTGTACTTATTATGTATTAGACAGATTGAAATGTGAGATAATGAGTACGATAATTCTTATCTCATCGTAAGAAAAGGGACTGAAATGTCTGTGAGTAAAGAATGTGCGTAAAAATAATAACAATAATATTTATTACAGTTGTATTTTTCGTTTAATATCATAAAGGATTTTTTTAATGACGCTTTATGTTTATCGTTAGATAATAATATTCAATTCGTGTTGGCCGTCTGTGTGTCAGTCAGTAAGTCACACAGTCCACGCTATAACTTTTGAACGGGTCAACGTTTTTCAATTAAATTTTCAGAATTCAAAATAGGAGGTCCAAAGTATGCTGGTAAGTGTAATTGGAACAAATCGGTCCTCGGGTCAATTAGCTTCCCTTTCACTACTCGGTTGATCAATAGTTACTCCCGCTGCAACCTTATGTACCTAATACAATATAGTACCATGAATTTCTGACGTAGACCGCAAGCTCAGTTTAGGCTTCATATTTCAGAATTGTGTTTTAGATTTTGAGTTTTAGATTTTGTTTATTTGAGTTTTAAAATTTAAGTTTTGGATTTGAGTTTTTAATTTTGGGTTTGGGCTTTAGAGTTTGGGTTTTCGATATAGGCGTCATACATGTCGTAGACCATCTTGTCATTTATATCGTAGGCCTATTACGTCATATACCATATACATATTGTATATAATATTTAGTCACGGCGATACGAGAAGACATCCGTTGTCGCGGTTTATTCTTCGTTCAAGTATATTCAATGCGAACTAAAAACAACTGATTCTTATTCTTCTGTCCTTTAGTTCATGTAAATTATAAATATATAAATATAAACAAAGTACCTATCTACTATTATTTACTTATTATTGTGTAAAAAGGGTAAGTAGAGTGCGTGAGATGAATATCTATAATGTATATGAAAGTACTTAGAATAAGAATGCTCAGTGTGCGTATAATATTACAATCTCATGATGTCACGCCGCATTTATCAGAAAGTCAAATCGCCTACCTCATTCTGATTTATTATAGGATTTTTTATCGTACATGTAACTCGAGCTTATACAAATAGGTAGATATGTAAACGATATGCAATTTCTCAGTAGTTTTTACACTCATTTCGCAATTTACATATGTAGCTACACAAAGTGGTAATTAAGTTTTGCTGATTGTGGTCTCTTACGTATTGATATGCTTTGCTCTAGTATGTTCTGAGTAAGTTTTGCAAAATCATAAATCGTTAATTACAAATTATACAACTAACTATACGCTCCTAAGTGTGGAGAATACGCATAGATGTATTAATAATTGTATTCTCTATCAATCACTAGACACATTTTATACGAACGGTGCGAACGGACAATTCGTCGACTAGTCGTGATTACATTTGTAAGAGATTTTCTTGGATGCAAATATTTCTTATGCTAGCGAAGACCGCAACTTTATCATATTAATCGTGTATTAATAAATGATGCATTTGTTTTTAATAAAGCAATTTAAATAATGAACATTAATCATAAATATTTGAATTCACTTATTCAGAAGACAGCATTTGTATATTCAGAGCTAAATGATTGAAAAAATGTCAAGCTTCATCATTTTATTATATTATTAATATCCTGTCGATGAAATGTAGCTGCCTAATCGTTGAAATGTAGAGTCGACGATTTGTTACACCAGGTGTGCGAGTATTATAGATATAGGATAAGAGGTAAAGTTTGCCACTGACAATGAGACTGATGTGAATGAGGGAGAATTTCTTGAACTCATTTATTTCGATTCTATTCAAACAGAAAATAACTGTCGATGCACAAAAAGAAATTATCTAAATGGGCCATGAACACTCTTACCATTGTCTAATACCATTACTATTACTACAGCAGGAAAAACCCCTTGAAAGTAAGAGAAAGATATAACAAACCACATTTAAATGAAGAATTGAGCTCGGTATTTGAGTAAGAGCAATTAATGCATAATATTGTATGTTGTATACCGTGTGCTGTCATTTTCATCTGAATTTCTACTAATTATTTCAATATTTATATTATTTTGTACAAAACTTACGTACAAATTACTTGTACCGAAATATTTAAAATAAGCTTGTCGAGGAAAAAAAATATTCTCTTGTACTTAAATACCGTATAAGTGTGCAGTGGAATACATATACTAGTACATGTACCAATTTACTAAGTACAAAATTCCCACAATCAAAGACAAGAAAACAATTCTTTAGTACACAACAGTTTAATTTTTCAAAAGATCAACATTCTAGCAAACAAGTAAGGAATTAGGAAATTTTTATTCAAAGGTAGCATGGGAATAATACTTTTTTAATTTCATATCCAATAGTTCTTAGCTACTATATCCCTTTAGCATTGCTGAAACTTTTCTATTTGCAATAGATAGTAGAATATGTATAAATATAATATTGCATGACCTTGCTGTAATATTGGGAAAAGAATCTTACAACACGTAGGGGTAGAAAAAGTGTATAGAAATTAGTGAAGCATATTTTATTACGCTATTGTTTTCTTTTCGAAAAATGAATCTACAAAAAACTACACACGTAGATGAAATGCTTTATCCGCAGTGAAAGGATATTATCTTTCATTTTCCAGACTAAAATCTTCAGTTTCAATTTTTTGAGGGCGTTTATCTTTGCCTCCTGAAGACGCAACAACATCCCAATTGAAGACGTTTCCGCGTCCAGCTTGCCCTCCATAACCTGCTCCAGCACCAAATGCTCTTCCGGCTCCATAACCCGCTCCTGCACCAAATGCTCTACCCGCATGAATGTTTCCATGTCTTGAATGAGACCTGTGGTGATGAGCTTGAGATCTTGGCACCCGGTGGAGAACTGAGAAGGAATTGTGATTGGCACCTTCAGACTCCAGTATTTGTTGAGAAATACCGGAGATTCCTACTTGATTCTCAATGAGATTTGCTACTAGATCATGAAAAATATGCATTACAATATTTACAATACAAATACAAAGGATGGTAGTGTGTTAAAATCTCAATGAAATGAACCTCAATTATAAGATAAGGATTACTACGATAAAAAATTACCCGCTGCCACTGCCGCAGCAGCAACGAAGATTAAAACTGTTTTCCAATGTAACATGGTAATGAAATTTTCCGATGTCCAAAATCTTTAACTGTCTCTTTTTTGTTGCGTGTTTGTACAATTACAAATATTAATATCTTTCTGTATAAGGTGCTTTTTAATTATATCTGTATAAGGGCAATGATTCATTTAGGGCAATATCCTGCAAGAGTTGATGGTATTTTCTATGTAATCATTTGCCGTATTTTAAACAGGAAGTAGTAGGCAGTTGGGTAGTAAGTAGGTTTAGGTAGGCACATACTAATAGGCACAACGTAAATAGTAGGAATTTGAAATAACGATAAACCATGGTAAACGTTGTAGTGAATGAGCTTGTAGTAGCTAAAAATTAATTGCATTATGCTTATCATGGGGATTGAATTCTCATGAAATATCAAGTTGTTCCAGGTCTGGGGTACATAAAAATTCATAGTTGTATTGCTGATGTCAATATCTGTCCAACGATACCTCACTGACTGCATGTTGCAAATAATTTTTTGAGCGTGGTCATAGCTTTTAGGGGGCATAGCCGATAGATGAAAATATTATAGAATTGAATTCTTGAGGTCGTAGGTTTATCGACGCTTCTTTTCCATGTTCCTATTTAAAAAAATTGTAAACGTGGGAAAGTATAATTAACCCTGAGGGTGTGGTTGCTCGGCCTTGTTTATCAAAGAGATCGTTGGAGGCACTCAAATAGGCTGTTCTAAAAATTTGAAATGATTATCTCAATCTGTTTTTGAGTTATCCTATGCTGACCATAATTTTAGTAGTAAAACCATCGTAAAATTATGGTAAACATAGTTTTTCATTAGGTATTTTTGCTTATGGCAAATAAGTTTTTATATGGTCGATTCCCATTTTTATGATATTTGGATATTGTTTTGTTAAATGAATAAAGTTATGGTATAATAAGTCTAAACAATTATGGTAAAGTAAGTTTTTTATATGGTGCCATTAAATATAAGCCATTTCAATAGAACTAAACTTACAAATGAATACCATAATTCAATGACTAGAAACCGCAGTCCTCCAAGACTGGCTTTCTAGTGATCTGAATAGACAAATACTAATATGAGCCCTCCTTTTTGCAATTGCAATCGTATAAATGCACTTGCCCATACCAAGGCACATTCCGTGCATTCCGTAATCAGTCAGAGAGAATTTTCTTCCATGAGTCCATAAGTAAGCACGTGTGCATTTGGATAGTATTATTAGTCTTTATGCTAGCGGGTGATGTGTAAAGGTGTACAATAATGGAGAAAGATGCGGAAAAATGTATTTATTATCATATTGTTAGAGTACGTGTACATAAAAGGACACAAAAGTAGATACAATGTAGGCAAACTGTTTCTTTCATGAATAAAGGTAACAAAGATAATAAATTCTGAAACTTTGCGAGAATGAAATAAAATTAGTGTTATTGATTGCGTGTGCTTTCGATTTTATATGCTAAAATTATACAAAAATCAATTATCAACAAAAGAACGAATAACATAACTTTTAAAATTTAGTTACAGATAATACAAACAAAATAGAAAAGGTATAGTTATTGTTCCAGGATATCAATTCCATTTGCAGCACCCCCACCACCTTTATTGGTCCATGATTTGATTGAGCGATTCAACTACTAGTTTTGCTATCCCATGAGTAACTACTTCCATAGCTGCTACTAGCACCCCAAGAGTTACTACTGCCTCCACCGGCTCCACCACTATTTTTGCCATCCCATGCAATAATATTCCCCCCTTTATTACTGTTTTCGCCAGAACCCTCAAGAATTGCGTCGATACCACCTTTGTGACCACCTCCACCGCTAGATGATGATCCACCGGAATATGCACCGGCACCACCATAGCTGGCACCCGCCCCTGCGTTCAGGCTTCCTCCGCTGCTTGCAGAACTCCAGGAATGACTGGAGCCGTAGCTATTTGATGCTCCCCAGCTGCCACTTGAGCCATGCGCTGATCCATGACCGGATCCAGAGCCAGATTTATGTTTGTTCGTCTCTTCCGAATTATCTACCAAAATGGCATCAAGACCTCTGCCATGTTGTTGGCGCCTCTTGTAGCGATGGTCTTTACTGCCATAACGTGGGCTCCGTACCTCCCTTACATTAACATCAAGATCCGGAGTATCCTCATTTGCAGCAGGAGCTGAAACATTTAAAACCATTATAAATTTTTATAATAATAAGTTACCTTATACTGTGCTACCTTTAACTGTTAAACAATCATTGTATATAATGGTGTATCTGATAGCTATTTTTATTTTATGTACCTCACCTATCATTCTATTACTTATACATACTGCTATCCGCTATTTATACATTATACCACAAAGTAATATCATGAAATTAAATATGATTTATGGTAAGGTATTTGTGTTCACATTTTCCTGAATATTGATTGCAATTTTACCGTATTTAAATCCTCGAAATAAGTGTGTTCAATAATTATATTATGTAAGTTCATATGGCTGCATCTTTATACTCACATGCAGTCTTACCAGAATATTTTTATACGAAGATAACTTTATGCTACATATTTACATCAGGGCAATATAAAGCTATTTCATTAAAAAACTCCTTATACGAATTATAATCTTTACGTCTTTTACTTGATGAAATGCTGCTTCTTGGACGGTGCAGCTGAAAATTTATATACACATGTGTAGAAACTGATGTAATAATAATTATATAACTTACTCAGGCATATAAGTATATTTCCCTAACTAATGAAATGGATAATATAATCATAGATATCTTGGACTTACCACCGCTGGTTCCGAAAACCAAAGCAAAAATTGTGATGCATGCTAATAACACAATATATTTCCAGTTCGCCATTTCGACAAGCTTTGCTAAGAATTATTCAAAAGGAGATCACATCAATAACAACAACTCTGTGTATTAGAATTGAAACTTAACTACGATAGTATTACCTAAGTTCATTCACCCCGCGTGTTAGTTTGTGTACATGAAATGGTCATTGAACTGGTAATTCTTAATTGTTTATAGTTTATTGATAATATGCAGGAAGAATACATACATACATCCATAATTAGAATTAAAGCTGTAATAGCTATATCGTATCTAATTTAGTAAACCCTTATTTGATTGTAGGTAGCATCAACTAAATGGATCTTAATAACTTATTTCAATATGGTAGAAACAAATATATGTACAAAATGGTATCGCTAATATTCCCTTATATGTGTAGTAAGTAGCAATTAGCAACCCATTGCAAAACGTATGTATCCAAGTGATAGAGCTAAATAGTGTCACCAAAATGCAATTATATTTCATGAGAGTAGAGTTTATATTCCTGATGACAACAGCTTTCAATGATATCACACATATATTCTTGTGGGCGTGGCCATAACTTGGAAGGTGTGAAAAGATTTGGTCCATTAACGAACAAAACAAAATCCCTCTTTTGTGCTAGCTATTAAGTATAGCAGTTGTGATACTGACATTACAATATATGGAAGTTAGCAGTAAAAGTCTTCGTGATTTTCCTAAGGCAAATAATTTGCCCTTAAATGCATTTTAATTGACATTGAAAAATCGGACAAACTTGGTCACTTTTGGAAAAGGAATGCCAAAACGCTGTATATGACTACCTGCTATCAGGTTGTACTTCTACTGTACATTTTGTTAGATAGGAATCAATATTATGCTCTTGGTTTCCAATTAAAATTACTGACCAATATCAATCTATTCATTGGACTTTGGCAAATGAATGCATTTGCGTGATATTAATTCGGTTGCAGAGAAATGACAGTAAGATGTAATAAATAAAACTCTTGGATTGAAATGTAACAGTAAATGATTATTCTCTACTATGTATATTAAAGAAGCATGAAAAAGCAATATGCAAGCAAGAAGTGACCTAACCTGTAATGATATTTCAATAACAAACGTTATACTGCCTTTCGTGTTTTACACTACCAATATTATGCATCCTTATTACGTCACTATTGTATTGTAGAACACTATTCAATGCATACTAATTGTTATTACATGCACCCCTTATTATTCCTGATATGACACAGTGTGGACATATTTTCTATCAATCAAACCAAAGTAACATGCCATTTACAGGTAGGGTACATTATTTATTTACTATTACATATTGTATTGCTAATATTCCATTCTGTGATGAGACCAAGAACAAGCTAAACGGGCCTCTTGTTCACGTGTTATTTCGTTAACTAAATATCTGTTGTCAATTGGCATATTACAGTTTGAAATCAAGGCTGCAATTTTATACTTAAAAGATGAAGACATGTGTTGAAAGCGCGACCAAGGTAAAGTGTCCCCTTCAATGTATTCTTGTGTCCCCATCAATGTTTGTTGTAAGAGAGTACATATTGTGAAGTGTCTTATACCTATTTGTTGAAAGTGTGCCTGTATTATTGGGTGTCCCCATAGTTAAGTTGGGTGTCCCCATCAAAATGTCATTAGATATAGGTAAAACCAATGTAAATGTGATTTTATGTAATAGAATTGTGTGTAAGCATGTATTGTACTAAGTTAAAGTCTTGTTCACCTAAATCCTTATGTTAATTAGGGCTACGTGACTGAATTCACGTACGACTAGAATGACGAATGCTTTGTTTGTAATAATATGTTAACAATGGAAAATTACAGTGACCTGCATTTAGGATTAAGTTA
Source organism: Tomocerus mixtus (assembly GCA_034694165.1). NCBI lineage: Eukaryota > Metazoa > Arthropoda > Collembola > Entomobryomorpha > Tomoceridae > Tomocerus > Tomocerus mixtus. Next base: position 4 of record JAQFYC010001374.1, on the reverse strand, counting down.
TGAT
>JAQFYC010001373.1:0-35305 GCA_034694165.1 Tomocerus mixtus | reverse complement strand
GTACTATGTGCTAATCGTTATTAATTTGTGTGTATCCGATGCAAGGAATAAATCATCCTGTTAAAATTTGCTATTTACTTCTTATTTGACTTTACTACTACGCTATGCCAATACAAAACTATAATATAGTAAATGAGGTGCACTTTATAAGACTTAAGAAGCTTAACCCTATCAGAGCCAATGGGTAAACTTTGCCCTATCTATGACCAACTACATTGTTCATTTTTCATTGGCATTTCACATGAAATTTCCTCAGTATGCCTTCTTAATTTGCAAAAAAGTGAACCATTTTCCAATTACAAAATGCTTTGCCCTAATTTGGGTTACATAACTTCCGTAGTATTTATTGACTCAATAATGAAAATTATTGATAATATTCAAATAAGTAGGTAATGCATTGTAATTTAAGTACATCTGATTTAATTAATTGTGGATGTGGGTGATTCAATTCCATTGGTGTCAACTGCATTATTTATTTAATATGAAGCATTGATAATAGTGTCTTTGACAGCATTGATAATCTAATTCAAATGTTCTGAAAATAATGTTTCATTTCCTAAACAAGTAAAGATGGTTATTGTATGTTGTATACATCCTTCCTTATGTTTTAGATAAAATGAGTCCTCATGGTATCATGCAAATTTCGATTATACATTTGTTTTAGAGCATCGTGTATTATGGTCAGTGTCATGTCGGGGTGCAAACAAAATATATGCTTATATGCATAGCCAATAATTAACAATAGTAATTAATGATTTTATTCTCGTAATAGATACAAACAACTTGCCAGACGACTCCCCTCTTATAAATTCTCATTAAAATAAATAACCAGCTACAATTACATAACAAAACAATAGATTCCGTTTTTTGCTACCGAAATAATTAACACAACTGTAGTAGTATTTACTATAGGTATTCTTCTACAAGCATAATCTTCTTATACCATTTCCAAATGGTTTGTATAAAGAATTTCTAGTACAAATGCAGATTTTTACCATTAGATTACTAAACATAGTACGTAATAAGTTGGTAATGCGAGATGTCTACTATACATATAAACACTAAAGTAGTACATTACATAGTGTCAAACTGCAAAATTACAAATCCAGTATTACAAGCGTATAAAATGAGTATTACAGAATACAGATTGAGATATCCCTTTGCTTTGGTAGTAGAAATTTCAAACTACAAACGCAAAATATTTCTAATACCAAAATTGTAAGTAGCAGTTAATTTTTGTAAGTCAAATTAGGCATTTTATAGCCAAAAGTTAATTCATTTACATCTAATTGTAATTCGCAATATGAACATACTACAGGTTTTTAAAATTAACTATGGATAAATTATAACAATCCTTCTTTTAGCAAAAGACTAACCTCCATCTACAAATACAACGTAAAAAATACATCGCTATCACTGCATAGCGTTCGTAACAATTCCTTCCGTTCCTGTCAGTCAAATTACTTACTTTACAATTACATTAAACAGTATAAACCCAAAGTTGCTCGCTGTCGTCCTGTCTTCAAAAAAGCTGTCATCTTCATAATAAATAAAATATGGTTAGATCTATGTATAATTTAATTCTGCAGCTACACAACAAGATATAGTAATATCTTCACAAGTATTGTACAGAACAATACAATAGACACAACACTTATAAGTACATACAATATTATAACATCAACATCCATAACTACATACCATACTCTAAAGTACCTACGTTATTACATTACGTATAATATTATTTTAGGCATGAGAACAGGTTGCATCGTTTGGTTATTCTTCCTGTTAAGGTAAGATAGGCGATTGTTGATTGACCTATTGTATCTATCTGCAGGTAGCTAAATAGGTTTCTATTCACAAACATCAAGCTATTTACATCCACCTACACACTTAAATACAATTTAACTACTTTCAGTTAACATACGGTACACAAATTACATAAATTAGCAGAAAACAGTACAGTACAGTAGAATAAATAGAAGCCGACGATACCATATTTATCTTCAGTAAGCATATTTACCCTATTGGATACAATTTACGATAATATCTTCATCTTAAAATTACTTTATTCTTAATGGTAAGTAAGGTAAGTATGGTTAACTTTTGGTAAGGTATGCATTAACTATGGTTTTGAGATGCGCGTACATTTCTATTAAAGGTAAGAAGATTGCTTCTTGTAGCTGATGTTGGCAAGTATTGTTATTTAGTTAGCTGCATTGTTATTGTTATTGTACACAAGTTCAACAATCTTACACATTATAATATTGTTGCATGGTTTTCTTGGTTAGAGTCTGACTTTTGGTTTCCACCTTCTATATACTACAAATGAAAGAAATATAGTCATTAACAATAAGTGTTCTTATTTTTGATTAAATATTGTTTTATCACTAGTTATAAGTATTTATGATTATGATGTATTAAAAACGAAGTGATTCGGGTTAAAAGAGTTAAGCTTACAGATTTTTGGTAATCACAACCAAGCTATTAGCCACAACATAGGGTTTTACCATTACTACCATGTATAAGTATAGAACAATGTAATATAGATACACAACACTCTCAAGTCTCAAGCTTATTCTATATCTAAAGTCGACAAACACAATCAATGTGGTGCACTGCATAGAAATGGGCCTCATAATAATATCATAATCTAAATACACTGAGGTAGTCTTTTCCGGTAAATAAGTAAACACAAAGACTGAACGTGAACGTGAGCCGAGCTGAACTTTTGCTAATCATAAAAATATAGTCGTGACATTCACAATACCTAACAAGTAGTTAATATTTATGTAAGCACAATGTAAAACCAAACCAAACTAAACCACAATGGAAAATGCTACATCTGACTTTTTGTTCTTATATTTGATATAAGTACATGTATTTATATATCCCTTTGGGGAAAGAGGTAAAATCGAATGGAAAAAGTTCCCAAATGTGAATCGGTTAGAAAGTAGAGACATATTGATATAGCTTTTAAGGAAGGCATTGCATTTACATTAGATTTAGACGGATATAATACATTTGAAACTCTACATACAGATAGAATACAAAATTGAAAGCACAATGAATATTTATAGGTATGTACGAATGTTAAATTTAATTTGTTTGTAACGTATACATACTGGTATACAGATTTGCCAGCGCATATTTATGCAAAACAGTAAGCAGGATTTTGCTTTTTGCGAATATTTTTGTATACAATATCGTATGACAAGGTTTTCTTCATGTATAACTTAATATTAGAGCATTTGGCTATCAAAATGGTGTAATTAAGTGCATTTTTGTTATTTGTAGGCTTAATGTAATAGGCCGTAGTTTAATTAATAAGGAAAGCGATTCATAGTGTAGTATTTGATAGCTAAACGAATATGTATGGAATAAAATGAAAGAAAAGTTGTTATATCTTGGGTTTATCTGAGTCTTTAAGCTTGAGTAGAATATTTAAGTAGGTAAGTCCAGTTATTTGCAATTTGTACCTCTGACTGTGTAATACTAGTATAATATTGTAGATAATACTTGTAATAATAATCGGGCAAATGCATTTTCAGATATATTACGTTGGTTTTGGTTTTGGTTTTATGATTTTGATTTGGTACTGTATTCAGTATTGATCTCATAGTTATGTATATTAAGTAGGTGTATGTGTATGTATCCTTATATTATGAAAGTATGTACGTTTGATATTTTCATTTCACGGTTCTGGAGGAAGTGCCCATAGAACAGCAGTTTTATCTGCACTGGAGCTTAAAAATGCGAATTCCGACGGGTGCCATCGCCCGGAAATGACTTTATCTTGATGCGATGCCACAACGACGGAAGGAAGTGGCAGACTCAAGTCCCCTTGCAGATCCGTCAGCACGAGACGATTATCATAACCCGCAGATAGGAGATAGTAAGCTGCCGGGGAAAATCGTACGGAGCGCACATCAGCCGAATGTGTCTTCATTGTTTGGATTTGCCGTTGACCTCGAATGTCGTAGAGAACTATTGCTGCATCTTCGTGTCCGGCGATCATAAGCCGACCGGAAGGTTCAACACAGACAGAAGCAACGGCAGACTTTGTTGCCGAAGTGGAAGTCAATGGCGTAACTACATCAACACAACCACGAGTTCGTAAATCCCAGAAGCGAATTGTTTTATCTTGAGAACCGCTGCAGAAGATTTGACCTCCCCAATTGTATAATGAGAGAATAGCTCCTGGAAATTCATTTGTGTAATCAAAATTCATGTCCAGTTGTATTTAATTGAGGAAATTCGTATGAGAAAGAGATTGTTTGTGGAGAAGAATTTAATTTACCTGTGTGTCCAGACAAAGCTTGGAAAGGTGTAGCCGTAGAACAGTCCGTGACATAAATTTTGCAATCGCCTGCACCACCACTGACCAGCAGTGATGTTTTATTACTCGTTTCTTCAATAAAACAAATATCCCGAACTGTGCCATCGTGCATGGAGAGCTCTACTTCTTGAGATCCTACCAACTCACTGCTGGTTATATCTTCAAACCGTAAAAGTTTAACAGTCTTGTCGTTACTTCCGGTCGCAAGTAGATTACCGTCGGGAGACCAGCCCAAACAGTAAATAGAGCCCTGCCATAAAAAAGTTAACCAATTACATTTTTGTCGTTGATGCTTATTCTGTCTATTTACTACAAATACACACATACATTTATTTTACATAAAAAAGTTAATCAGAAAAGAAAGATAAGACCATGAAATGTTTCGTTAGGACAATGACTTACTTTATGATGCTTGGTCCTCTTGAAAAGAACAGTAGGTTGGTAGGCCACATGATTTTCCGTCAATTCACCCAGATCAGGATAAGCACAAACGCGAAGGGTTTTCGAATTAGAGCCGATGGCATATACCTAATTATCAAGCAATTAATTTTAATGATAAGAACTTATGAAACAAACTTATGCCAAATCTGTACACGTTTTTTCGAATAATATATATCCTTTAATGGGAAGTATATCATCAAATATATACTATAGTTGTACAATACAAAGGAATCAGGATTAAGAATTTGCTTACTCCTACGATTGACTTACTTTTCCGGCCGGGTGAAATTCGGCACATCTCACAGCTTGAACATCCTCTAAAACAGTCACTGAAAGGAATTTAGCCTTTGGTACGGAGCCATCATCAGTATCCTACATTCCCACACAAAAAACATTTCTCAGTCAAGTTAGCCAAGCCAAATACTTACATTACATTACGCAACAACAGACAGTACAGCCCAATAGAATTTTGTAATAAAGTTTGTAAAGAAGATGAGATGCTCCATATAAAAATATTTACAGTATTTGCTCAAAATTTACTATTCCTTATAAACATTAAGTAGAACGCTCACTTCACAGTTCCATTCCAAGTTCCAAGATTTAATCCATCCAATTCCTACTGCCTACTTCCCACTTTGTTTTCATCTCACTGTAATTTACTTCCTACACAGTCTAATATTCATCCTATCGTGGATTTGCAATACACGAATTTACATGTGTGCGTCATTTACCCGTTACTCATCATCTGGCACTTGAAGTCTTCAAGTCAAATTGAATCACGATGTAAAACGACAGTTTTTCTCTAATTGGACTTAAATACTGTCTTTCGTCATCCTACATTTTTATTTGTGTAGGATGGAGACACGTTTTCCTGTGTCTGTGAATTACATATAAAACTATGTACCTTATACAAACCTATAATCCTTATTCCTAAGAACTAGTAATTAGTAATGTATTATGTAATCATGCACGATTTAACATCTTTTTTGCCTTTTCTTTGCGCAACATTAAGTATATAATTAAACTAGTATTTAACGAACGATCACCCGTATATAATTTTTCTTTACTTAATTAATTCCTCTATTCTATTCCCTGTACACCTTCCTATAATGAGAACTGTAACAAAATCCGTAGAAGTGTTAGTGTTTCAATAGTGTTAGTGTTACTAATTCTAATTTAACTGTATTTTCAGAGTCAAAGAGAAACAAAAGAGTAATTAAATAAATAAACTCACATGCGTTGGGATCTGCCTGCCAGTTCCCGTTGCCGGGTCGTAAGCGTGGGCACTATGTGCTCTCGCAGCGGCCAAAGTAATCCCATGTTGTCCATAAACCTGATGTTGAATACTCGTGGGAGTTTTGTTGGCATCCTGTTTTTCAAGAGTTCTCGCCACCGAGCTGGAAGCTCCTTGGATAAATTTGGTATCTCTCTCGACAGCAGTTTGATGGAAGGAATCTGCTTGAAGGACCTCCCCGAAAAGTCGGTCAACGGAAGTGGTCATCGTTTTGAGGTCCGCCTGCAAGTCTCTCTCCCCCACGGCGCTGCTCAGATGGAAACTGGTGCTGGCCATACTCCTGGAGAGTAAATCCGAAGCGGAGTCCATGATGGAGACGTTCATAAGAGACCGTTGTGGCTTTGGCAGTGGTTCTATATCAACTCGTAAGGATCTCCGCTGGAAGGGGCAACCGAAGGTTTGAGTGGGAATACTTCGGAGCCAAGAAAGAAGACTCAGGTCCGATTCAGACAATTGGGCATCATTCAGAAGACTTGGGAAACGGAGCGAAAAATCCACGGGGGGTGCATGACTATTTTGACTTGCTGCACTGTTTCGCCCGCTCAGTTTGTCATTCGTCATCGCTTTAGATTGACAAAAGTCCACACATGTTTCGTAGAGAAGACCCTTAAACCAAAATAACAAAATAATAATAAGCAATACAACCATAAAAATAACTTAAATCATAAGCAGGGTTCGGATATGCATAAAATCCATATTTGTCTTCTGGATATGCTCTACAGAGAATTAGGGGCTTTACGTTTCCAGTATAAAACGGCCTATATGTAAGATCATGTTGGCCTAAATAATAGTAATTTAATTCAACAAATATTTTGGAATTTTCAGTATTTTTAAGCAGTGAAAATTATTCGTAATAATTTAGGCTATTTTACTTTTTAGAAGGGCTGATACCTAATTTGAATGAAAAATCTACATTATTAAGACTAAAACAGAACAAGAATGTAATGTATCTGTATGTTTAAAAATTATATTCCAATTTTCCTGAATTGGTTACAATTTGGTAATCGGTGCTTATTTGCGAGCAATTTGAGTTTCTAAATAGAAGGATGCATATCCGAGCTTTAATCATATATAAATCAATTAAATAGTTTCAGTACCTTTATTAGAAGCTGGACAAGCCGGTCGTTTGTTGCAACATTTACGCTTTTCGGGGGCACACTTGGGGGAGGTATAAACCGTTGAACTAACGGACGAAGATGGTTAAAACAGGCCAGACGAGCTGTTGAACTTTTCCAATCTTTGTACTCGGGATGCTCAGCCAACCTTGTCGGCGAGGTGAGCAGAAGACAAAGAGAAGAATATTCATCCTTTGACTCACATACTCCTTCCAGTTCACTCAAAACCTGTAAATAAGCATAATAAAATCAATAGAATACCAGAACTTTCTTTAAGCAACTATTTCAAACAAACTTTCCGAAACAAGTTTTCTAAATCTAAAAATAGGGTTTTCTACAATCATCATAATATCTACGGTAGCTTCAATAGCTCCATTTTTACCTGTACATTTTATTGTTTGTAAGCGAAAGTAAATGAGCATATAATAACCAAACGCCCATAATGCTCCAAGCTTTTATTAAGTTTAAAATTAATTTAGCTAATGCAGATATTAATAGTAAACTAGTTTAGCTAAGAAAACTTATTTTTAGTAACACGGTTTTACTTTCAGAATGACTGAAGCGGTTATTCAGAATGTGCACTAAATAATTTGATGATGAGATTGGGCAGGTGTAATGCAATTACTATTCATGTTAGCCAGATTTTGTATCTTAAGTAAACATGAATGCTTATTTTTAAGTTTATGATCGAATCTTTACTAAGCATATTTTCTTTAAATAACTCCGCATTCTAATGACTATGGCTGAAAATAGTTTTGAATAATAATCATGCCGAATGTATATGAAGGTTGTAAAATATTTACATGTGAAAACTTCTATTGTGCTTGTCTGCATGCTAAAAACTTAGAAATTTTCCGATTGTTAACACCGACATTGTTAACACCAAAAATGTTAGCACCGGTGTTAACAATGTCGGTGTTAACAATCGGAAAATTTCTAAGTTTTTAGCATGCAGACCCCTGTTCTACAGTCCAACCTATTATATAGTTCCAGGTCAATAAGTCAGTTCAGATACTGAATACTTCCATACAGTAAGATGCAGTGTACAGTACATGCATACCTGTTTTGCTTAAGCCTATTTACATATATTATTACAGCATCCCGTAACGCAATCCTCCCACACGCATCATTTAATTGCCATCATTTCGTCTATCTATTATTCGCAAGACATGGCACTGACTGACTGATTGAAAGTCCTAATGTACAATAATGCAACCCAACAAAATGACTCCAAGGCAATTGCATTCTCTCCTCTTCAATGAACTCAATGAACCTGATACCGTTAACTTCACATTTCATCTTTAATTTTAAATGTCAATTACTACATTCAATATTATTGATAGCTCAATGGATGCTGGTGTGAAATCTTATAACTAAAAATATAAATTAGTTTACAGCCTAAAGATGTGTCTCGACACTCGACATTGATGTCTTGTCTTAGCTCCCATATCTATTAAAAGGGCAAATTAACTTTTAAGTTACTTCTTAAATTACCACAGATATTGAATACACTGGGGTGATCTGCTGTATAAAAAATTGTAATTGTCCAAAATATTAGTATAATTGTCATATTCGGCAAAAAAAAATTTTTTAAACTACTCCCTAAAGTCTCTTAACGCAAAACTTAATATTTAAGGTCTTCCTATGTAGAATTTATTTTAGAAAACCTCAAAAATAATTTTAATACTCATTTTATAATAAAGTTATATCATAAATGCATGTAGATGATTTGTTTGCTCTACATACGCATCAATAGGAGTAATAAATAAACAATTATGTCGATGTACTTCTTTTTGCAACTTTGTAACAACTTTGTATCCAATATTGGCTAAATATAATAATAATGTGTGGTTACTGGTTAATATTACAGCTAGTTAGGCAATTCATCCTGTATTTTATGTACTGTACACATAAAGTAAGTTAGTATGCGTTTAGCATAACGATCGGTACAAAAAGCTTAAATAGCATAGCGTTTCCTGGACCCGATATAATTATAGCTCTTTTAGTTTTTATTGACACATGTATTTGTGTGTATACATATTTGCTGCTTGTTTTGCTGCATTCAAGTGCGACAAAAAAGTAAATAGCTAAACACTCACGAGCGAGTGACACTCCGTCTTTATGTATAGGTATACTAATATGCCTATGTAATATGTTGCACATAATGCATAGCAATTACTTGTAGTAGTTTTAGTTAAGTAGCTATATAGCTACTATAAGGATATATTATACATTAACGGGTGGAATGGAAATAAGTAAGCAAAAAAATGTCAACAAGTACCTTGACAAGTTCTTCAAGAAGCTGTGATTTATTATCATCTGTAATTGTGACACTTCCGCCCGTTGTTGTAGCCGCCACATGAAGTGCGAGCATATCCAAAAAGCGATGTTTTAAAATCGTAGCCTTGACCTTCTTGCCTGGAAAAGATCGGAAAGCTTCCTCCAAAGGCTGTAAAAATTCGGAGACATCATCCCAACGCCCGTCCACAACGAGGGATCTCAAGAAAATTAAATCCGGGGAGCCAATGACCTCGTTCACAACTGCGGATTCCCTTTCCAGTTCTAATTGAGCTCCAGTTAATCCTCTTGAGCCAAGAAATTCCAGGAGTAAATGAATGACATCGGATTCGGAGAGGAGGAGTCTCTCCGTGTCATCCGAAGTTACACTTATACTCATCTTTTGACTTTTCCCTTTTAAAGACAATAATCCGCTATTGTCTCTTTGAAGAATTTAATTCATCTTTTGGGGAATGAGTAATTAATTAGCGAAATATCATTGTATTTATTTTAACTCAACAAATTCTTGACATTTATGTAGATAACTTTTGAATGTATAACCTAAGACATAGTCTTAAAAGTTAATTTGGCTTCATTTGGAACTTTAAACACGGGAAAGAGCTATGTTATACTTACATACACGTTTTAAACAGCACTAAACACATAACAAATCTTATTTAGGTATGCTATGTAGAAAATAAATGTAAATTATAATGCTATTAGCAATGTTGAGCAGGATTTTGTGATTCCGTTTACGGTTTACATTCAGCTGTAGTATGTTTAGTTTCCTTTGGATTTGTATTGTAGGGAAACTTGTACATTCTGCTCCGGCACGGTTCAGTTGATGACTGATGAACTCCTCTTCTATGAATCTTGTGCCCAGACGAGGCGAAAAGACTCGCTAGACTTGTCTTCAACCCAAGCAAGTCAGCTCTACTTAAGTAACTTTACTCCTTTCTTACATTACATACTTCCAACTTAAATCTTCAATATAACTGAATGGAATATATGCACTTATTTCTTGCAACACTATACTATATCCTCTATCAAAACTATCTTTAGCTATGTATTATCTGTTTCAGGACTGTATATATAGATAAAGGTAATAATAACATTGTCTTCTGCATGTAAGTAAGCAACTTATATATTTATATATACAGAAGAATTTAAACCATATCCTTTCCTAATGTATCCCAAAAGTATGTGAGTCTGTATGTACTGTCTGGTATGTATGGTTCTATTTTATCTATAACATAACAATATAGTAGTGTAAGTACGAAAATTGGAAACACATCCCATTCCCATCACATTCCTACACATATCAGTACATACATATTTGCCATTTACACACAAAGTCTAGTAAATACTATACACACATGCTTTTTACGAGTTTCGACTTCTGCACATACTACATACACAGAATATAAATGTATCAGCTCTCTTTTTCGGTAGATTCCGTTTATTTGCACTACTGCAGTGTAATTTACTTAATACTTATACTTAGCAAGATTGGATGTTTGTAGTTTTGTACTTGTACCTATATGTATACAACTAATGTGTGTATTTTACAGTTACAGCTGTTACTACTTGGATTATCAAAGACAAACCACAAATACGAGTACAAGATTAGCAAGAGACACAGATAGACTACATAAGTGACTCACTGAATCAAATGTTTATATTTTGCATTGTTTTGTTTTTCTGTTGTGTTGTGTTTTGCTGTGCTGTGGATAAATATTGGATTTTGCTGCTTGTATATTGTATTTGCCTACTGCTTTGTATTTGGTTCTCTTAGTGAACTGAATTTCTATATGTACTCATGAAGTAAATAGATAGGACAGGATAGTTTTGAGGTTTCAATGTTCAACCTAAAGTTTTCAGTTCAAATCAAATGGGTTGGGCAGAACTGGACTCAACTTTTGTACTTGGCTTTGGCTTACGTTACGTTACGTTATTTAGTTGCTTTGGTTTGAGTCTTATTGTTTTGGTAGCCAGCAGCTGTGAAGTGAAGAAGTTCTGTCTAACTTAACTTTAGCTGTAGCTTTAGGTTGCTCTTGCTGTAATATTTAAGTGTAAAGGCTGTAGCATAACATAACATATATATACAGTAGGATTATCCTTTACTTTACTTTGTGAAGTTAGGTAGTAACGTGGAATGGATTGGATTTACTTTTACTTTAAGCTTCACTTCCCAAAACATAACTTCTCACACAAGCAAATGATATTTATTATGTTTAGTTAGGTTAGCTAGCATAAATATAATATAAAGTACAGTAATAGTAATGTCAGGGACATACATAAGTGTAGGTACATAAATTACACTACAATAAGTATGCACATACTTACGAATGTTGTACGAGTGAATATGTAGGTACATTTAGTGAACATTGAAGTGAGATTGAGATTGAGGCTACAATAATTTCATTCTACAATTAATATAAATCCTCAATTGAGATTTTCCTGCAAACGCATTAAATTAAATTTATCTTCATGCATATAAGCATCTCTTTCCTCACTTTTTAGTGTGAATGAGAAAGATTCTTATCAAATGTAGTGCATCATAAAACATTTAATTCCCAATATGTTTTATAAACAATATCTATAACAGAAGTTGTAGTATTTAGTACAGATACATCGTAATTTAGGTATAATAAGTATAAGATTGATAACATTCATTTTCCTGTGTAGTAGCACTGTGTAAACAATTTTGAGTACATTGTAGGTGTCTACAACAATATTTTATGTGCATATTAAACATTAAGTAGGTAGAAGAGTACTACTTTGTATCTGTTAATTAGCACTCTTCCAATTTGATACATATTCATTGACACGTTTTGGATGGAATCCAATCAGGAGCATACACACTTATTAAAAGTCATTTTGATATCTTATCTGTAGCAATGAAACTTCATTAATAAATCATTACTAACTAACTTCTACTTATCATTTTGCTACTATCATTCATAAGTAACGTATCTCGAATAAAAATTGTAACGTGTCTTTGATATCTATTGACCAGAAGAAATCACTTTCGGTAGATCCTAAGTATATTTTATAAAATATTAAGGTTTACTTTCAAGAAGCAGAAATGCAGGTAAAATATTGTTAATAGCCAGAATGAATGAGATGAAACATTATCTTTGATAATCGTAACTAATTACAAACATAGGTATCTGTTTTAAAGAAACAAGTCCAAAAAATGGTTATGAGTATAGTAGATATGTATTTGTCAGCTAACTGCAAGTAAGAATTCTTAGACAAGGAGGTTTGTATCGGAAAATGTTGCCAACATGATGTGCAAATGAAATATAGTTAGCATATTGTATTTTAGTGTACAAAATAATGTACAGTAAATTGAAAGCAAATAACTTCATTTAAAACTACATTTAAACAAATTATTATCAAAATACGCAGCATGCAATATATTATGATCTTTACCTGGTACATACATATTATATTCCTACATACATTTACACCACTACTGACTATTTTAACGTATTTTTTCCCCATTTTTCTGCTAAGTATAACAATATTTCATGCATAGTGTAGCACAGTAGCTTATTAGTATTAATAGTGCGTGAGTATTTAGTTTAATAACCACAATAATTATATGAATCCGATAAACTATATAAATGTAAGTCCATCTCCATCATACTTATTTCCATGTCATGCCATTATGCTTTTCACGTATGTATTTTTCTTTTCTTCACTGCCCTAGCAATAAATTCTTCAATCAAAAATAATTGTATCGTATGCGTATGTATTAACGGTTACTGCTTACAACCTACAGATATACTATTAATGTTTTATAAATATGCCCATTCATAAATGTAGTATTATTTAGAGTATTCATATGAAGTAAGTAGTATTTTTAGTTTATATTAGTAAAAGAAACAAGATTCAATTTCAATTATAATATAATTACCTGCACCCATACATAGGTACTTGGATAGTTTAAATCAAAAGTACAATTAGCTTAGTCTTTATGAATGGTGAATTCAGTTAGCCTCCACTTCCAACTTCTCTGCATGATATACCGGCACATAAATATTGTACTTTATTACCATAAGACCTACATAATATACAAATACATGCAGAAATCTAAGTGTTACAGATATACATAGTTTTAGGAAAGTATATTGGTTAGTTAAGAGTGAAGGTAGTGATTTCGTGTAGGTACTCAATTAAAGATTTGATCTCAATGGCAATAAATATAGTTTTTCGGAAACAACACCTAATAACAACACTTCTTCAGCTGTCTAAATGAATCTTGTGAGTCACGGAATGGAAAGACCTATTTCTTGTTAGCGCATTAGTTTGTAGGCGAGACTTCTTCTGAATGGAAATCTCAAGTTCTTGCTAAGCTGAACTAACATGCATCAATAAGTCACAGCACATAACACGACACACCTACTGTGCGTTTCACTAATCTTAAGACGGAATGATAAAATTTACAAGTGGTTGTTCTAATTCCTTATAGCTCAATGTACATACTCGGGCTTACAGCTTACATGTTGGTGTTTAATTAGATTAGCTCGACTCTTACTTACTTAAACTGAATGTTGGATATATATTTGATTGTAAAATTTAATTTATAATTATAGTTATTTCACTTATAGCATTTCTTAGCAAATATCTTTCGTCTCAGCAGCAGCAGTGTATTCTACCGATGCCTTGCTTTCCAATGCATGGACATTGTCACCTGAAACGTGATCAGCAAAAACTTTAGCTGTGGGATATGCTCGCTTAAAGATTTCATCATTCCCGAAAGCATTATAATTTTGATCGAAATCTTTTTCATCTTCCACATTGATGACGGCTGTCAGTGATCTTGATCTTGACTTTGACTTTGGCTCCTTAAGCCCTAAAGTATGCACACCAGGAAGAAATTCTTTTGATGTTGAGAATCTAATATCTTCCAGCTTTAGGAAATCACTAGATAAATTTGCAGATGTATCCACTTGGATCCCGTTTTCGTACTCTGAGGAGATTCCTTCAGGGTAAGCTTCTTGGCACGCTTTTCCAGCAAACCGAACAAACATCTCTGTCCAGCTCATAACCAAAGTAGTGATGAGACTAACCGGAAGCTCGATAGGCAAAAGAAGTCCTAAGAAGTTTTGAGCAGGTTTTTCGGGTTTCCCACGATGATTAACTAATTGCTTGTCATCACGACTTTGCTGATGAGTCTGATTATTATTCCACTCCGGCTCCTCATTTGATCCTTCATAGAATTGAGTATTTTCTCCTTGGGCAGCATGGGGTCGGGCTCGGGTAGAATTATTACCTCTGCCGGGACTCCTGGATCCAGGACGGCTAAGTCGACGCTCCCGTGCAGAAGTTCGGTTGGAGTATCCGCAGACGACATCCAAATTCCTGTGGTCGAAAACTATTAAGTAGAGGATCTTGGTAAACTGCATCAAAGCCAAAGAAGAGTAGACTGCGAAATAAGAGAAATGCTCGCTGGAACTTTCAACAGGTAAGGATTTTTCAGGTTTAAAGAAGCCATAGTGAATGGGGAAAGCCAAAAACTGGAGGATACTGTTACGGGCATCGACGCTATTCTGTATTCAGAACACAGAAATTAGAACAAACAATCATACAAATACTTACGCGTTAATTTCCAAAGGAATAATGAAAATTAAACCCACCTCATACCAAAAGAAAGGAGCTTTACGCTTGTGGACAACACAATGAGCATATTTTTCCAAAACACCAGAAGCTATCCCCATTAGGAAACCAAGGAGCAACATATACCCAAATATATAAGCAGTTTGAAATCCGTAATTCTTCAGATACACTTTAAATACTCCAAGTAAGGGTTTCAACACACCAAACACAGTAGCAGCTTGTAGAAGCTAATTTTTAGTTAAAGAACATTATTATATAAATTTTTGCTTTTTACATTAATAACCAGAAAGCTTACATTAGCAACAGTGAAAGCAACAAATTGACAACAAAGATGTCCAGTAATGCGATCCCGAATGTAAACTCTATCTTTGTAACAAATTGATGTGACCACATAGACAATATACGATGCACACAGAAGATAAGCTCCAGATGTATCCCAATTCTGGTACAAAATACTATATTCCAAAGATGAAAGCGTGAAAAATTGTCTGCTGACGTAAGCAAAGGAGACCATGAAAACCAAGACGCATATTGTATTCGGAAGCTACAAAAACGTTCAAGAAATTAATTAGCAAGTCTGAATGACCTGCAATTTAAGTGAATGAATGAAATTTCTTTTTATTACAGTAAAAAATAAGACAGGATGCTTGATCGCGATTAAATTAACAGTCCCATAGACTTCTTTCGCTTTGTTCATGGAGACTGCAGCTGAAAGGGCCACGATGATCAGTGTGATCAAGGATTCCAAACCGAAAGGGGATTGGGTGTCATAGAAAATCTTTTGGAAAAGGTAGAACAGGATTTGGAATAATATTCCAGTGCTAAATGTTAACACGAACTGGACAAGATGGGCAAACTGGAAACACAATAGGAAAATTAGGAAATCAACTGCACATATAAATCGGTATATTTGTTTTTGGTACGTATTTTACCTGTAGAACGAAGGATGCCGATAACAGAGTAGCAAATGCCCGGATTCTCAACCAATTCATATTAATATCGGTGGCTGTCCTTATAAAAAGTAGTTCTTGACTTTTCAGTTGATTCTTTCTCCAGATGGCTTAGTCCTCTTTATAATTCTTATATTAACAGGCTCCTACTTTTAAATATTATTGTGGCGATTTTTTACAGATGAAAGTTTGTAGATGTATCTTTTCAATTTGTTAAAGTGCAAAGCTAAAAATAAATATCAGTGTAACATTTTGATTCAAAATTATTTCGACGTATAGAAAAACTGCTATTGTATTGATGATCTTCAGTTATTTCTTGTCTATGCAGTTCTCCATCAAGAATTCCACCCAGGAATTTACATAGATACTCTAGGAGGATAAGGGTCAAAAAGCATGGTGCGATAACAACTAAATCATTCTTTAAGTTCCCATGGTACAAAAGCGAAATTAAATTACTGGGGGTAAGGAATATAATTTGGAATACCTAAGCAGCTTTCGTAAAAATGTAATCGAAATATTTTTTCATGTAATTTATAATGGGTTGTAGGTGCTTCCATCGCTCGGTCCACATTTGATATACTTTAGAAGCCTAACCTAACCTAACCTATGTCCGTGCCCAACTATCTGTACAATATTTTATACACTTATAATCTGGCCTATCTGTAAAAAAACTACGAAAAAATCCAAATATAAAAAACTACTAACTATAGTATGAATCCAGTTTGTATTGCGTGTCAATCGAATTTGAAAAAATGCTTGGTTCATGGATTAAATATGAAATTATATTTACTTATGATAACAAAACCTAAAAACATTAAATGCTTAAATAATTTAAACTTAATTATCTTATCTATATACATTTCGCAAAATTATACGTGCCTCATTGCTAAAAGAGGACGTAGTTTATGAATCCATGTCAAACAATACACAGGAAAAAGTATGACCAACCTAACGCTGAAATGACAGATGTGTCTTCTTACTTAATTAGGTATTTATAATGATTAGGCACTTGTAATGACATGTATTGGAAGATTTGGCTTTACCAGTAAGGATTTATGATAATGATAAATAATTGAAAACAAAAGCGAAGATAAAATCCATTAAATATGATTTAATGACCTTAGATCATTCTTTACTTCACAGTGTATGTATAGGTAGGTATATGCATCCATTTATGTTCACTTCACATAACATACTATCATCATATCATATCATCAACATTAATTTCCTACCTACATTTACATTTTATCTGTACTGTACTTTTAGTTTAGTATGTCTGTGTAGTTATGCTTGCTATACAATAATTAATTCATATTTATCATTGTAATTATTGTGTACATGTATAGCTATTAATAATAATAAAGTACAGTAGATACTTACACAATACACAGTATCAATGAGGAGGTCATAATAGTTCACACCTCGCTATTACCAACTAATTCAGTATTCTTGACGTAATACACATCAGTTACATTACAATTACATTAGATATACATTACATAGATTACATTACAAATTACAACTTACAATACAATACAGTACTGTTCCTTTCTAATGTACATTTACTTAAGTCTAAGTTAAGGTAATAATAATATATTATGGTAATAAGATAAGGTAAGGTATTTACGCTATATTAAAGATAATTAAGTTAGAATAATAAAATTACGTGAGTGGAGACGCTCACAGGAGACAACGGGCAGAAAAAATCCTATCTGCCTGCCCACGGTGGCTTTTCTTCATTCTCATTACAGTATTCTATACATTATACGCTTACTATCTAGGTTCATGTACAATTAATTAAAGTAAGGTAAGTAATAAGTATTATACTATTAGAGATGTTCAGAAATATTTCCTTCCATCATCATCAATTCGAAATTCATTTGCAAATGTAATGGAATCCTTAGTTCCACTAATTCATAATTAAGTTGTCGAGCCAGTCAAATTGACCAGAGCGTAGCAAACCTTAACAACAGATACCAGGAGGCCAAAGAGGATTGCCTATTGCCCTTAAAACCCTCTAATTATGCATGTGTACCCTTATTTGCTCAACCTCGCTATGTAAACCAGATAGTCAAGTTCAAGACACACATTCTTATGTCCAATAAGTTAATTAGAAGGTTAGTTATACTTTATTCAAAGATTTACTTTGTGTCCTGTCCTGTCCTAATTAAATTAAACACGACATTCCTATTATAATCGTGAGTTGAGTTAGCTTTTCTTTTGTTTTCAGTTTGGTTTCGTTAGTTTTATATTGAATATAGATAGCACTTACTTTCTTAATTACATAGTTCTCTAATCTCTACCTATAATAATTTAGCTAATATGTTATATCATACTGCTACAATTCATGTTACTACTCTGCAATAAGTTATACTTTTACAAAACGGCTAAATATTTGATAAATTTCTATTTACATTTACCAAATTCCAATCTCAATTACCGTTCCTAATTGCTAATTTAATCACGTTCGTGAATCCTATTAGATTACGTAATTCTTCCTTGTGTTTTGTGATATACTTTTGCTATGAACTAATTGTAAATGTTTTTGATAAAGAATTGCAGATATCCTAATCGATTTGTATTAGTGAGTTTCTCTGTACTTTTTATTGTACGAGGTTCTTTGTCAACATAATTATTTGCTAATTCATATCTTGAAGAATACCTGTTTAACATGCTGCTTATGCGATAATTTACCTTTGCCTATTATGTCTACCTAATTTATTTAGCATATTACCTAATGTTAGTCGTTATAATTAATTTGCACTAAAATCAATGAATTGATTTACAGATCAAATCAACCATTCATTAATCTTTGCTTTTTCTTTGCCTAATAACATCTTGACCTGATGCGACATGACTCCTTCCTTCGTTTTCATCCTAAATATGCAATTCAATACTAAAATGACCGGATACTATTTACTTAGCTAAAGGTAATTATTTATAGTTTCCTGAATTAAATTTACGTATGTTACGTTATGTATTATGTACTCCAATCCACAAGATGAACCACTCACTCATAGCACAACCAAAAACACACATTAATTTATAATTAAACTAAACTGAACTGCCGAACTTGGATGAATGCTAGATTTTCTCCATTTCATTTCATTCCAGTTGAGTTTTCAGTATTTAAGCGTTTTCAAGAGAAATCCACAGACTTATCAAGAGTTCTGGATATTTTTCCTCGTTTTGATGACCAGAGCCATTTAAATCGAAATCAAATCCTCCAATGTATGTAGGTTTAGTGTCCAGCCGCCGCCACGGCTCACTTTCCTTACAATTGATTCGGGAACAAAACAACACTGATCATCTCCACTCAATGAAAATATTTCCATTTAGATAGAGCACTGCGTTCCTCCATTACAGTACACTAAACAGTAGGTTAATCTTCTTTGTATAAATATTTCAGAGATTACAAGGGAACTTCAGTTTTTGCTTGAATTTAAAATAGTTCTCGAGTAGGTAAAGATGAAATTGGGTCGCTCCACAGACTCAGCTTCCCAAAATCGTCAAACCCCTCCCACAAAGAGCAATGCAGTACAATCACGGATTCTGAATTTTTTGTACAATTTGGCTACGAATGATGAACTAATTGGCTAAAGCACCGTTTCATTGTAAATTTACACACTAACAGCACTGACACATTTCAATTCACTAGTTTTGTTTGTAGTTGTCTAGAAAGAGCCAAGCTAGTCACTTTAGTAGTAGAATTTCGTTAGATCTCGCCGAACATCATAAATTGAAATGCTATAGCTGCTCTTCATTAATTTTCTCTTCTCATTCCATGATGTCGAGTAGAGCAATTCCAGGGAAAGTAGAAAATTGTACAACATATTCACATTCATCCCATTGCAAGGATTTCGATAGCACTTAGACTATTCAGTGGTTTGCTTGGAGTTGGACTGGATTAGCTATTTACATAAATAGTCTATTTAGTAACAATTACATTAGCATACCATACCACTAGAGAATATAATAACTATGTAAAAACTATTTTACTTACATAATTCTTAAATAGTAACATTAACATTCACAATCAGTGCTAAGTAAGACAATCTAGTTTACATTACAATACATACAACATCACTTACAAGTAATTAATACAATTGGTTCTTGGAAATATCTATTTAGAAAATATTATATATTACAATAGCTTAGAACGTTGCTTGCTTGCACTGTGTGTATATAATATAGAAGTTTAAGTAAAGATACAATACATCTGTCCTTATTATATTATATCAACTTATCAAATCAACAATACAATAGATTTACAGTAGTAAACAAAAACAATATTTATAACAACAGTAGTAGTCAGCAGTAGAAAAATTAATTATCATGTATACCCACGACGGTAAAAGGTAATGTAACGTACACACGATATTGACATAACATAACGTAACAAAAACAGTATTAAGTTAAGTATAGTTAAGTATGTAAATCCTCAGAGAATACAATATACACATATATATAGTCAGCAAAAAATCAAATTATAAAAGCACAGTACAATAACTAATAGATCAACATAATATACATATACATATTTCTTACTTATATTAAGTAATTAATAACTAATCCTTACACTTGTATAGCATAGCCATCACATTATATACTGTTACACATGTTTCTAAGATTATGCTTTATTTCTTATGCATAGATTTTACACATAAATCCCAATTCACAAATACAATACACACTATGTACACAGATTTTACATTACAAATACAATGCAGCACTTAATAACAATTTGTAAATTATTACGAGTTCTGTAAGTTTAGTTTAGTATGAAATAGGTACACATTTCAAGTCCTCTTTTGTATTGTAATTTTTACGATGAATGAATACAATCTAGAGATCTTTTCAAACTTATACCTAAATTACATTCCCACAGATAACTATTCGTTAGATTTTAATTACTACAAAAGACCCTCTCTTTCCTCAACTTCGTACAGTTTGTTTTGTTGCGTGCATATTATTTGTATTAGCAATACATTACAACACATTACAAGACGAAGACATAGTTTACTAAAATCTAAACCTTAACTACCCGCCTTTTGGCTACCTGACCTGTCCGTTTAGTTTTCTCATTCAGTTCAATTCAGTCGTAATCCTAATTAAACTGTAGGTGTCAGATTACAATTTACAATAATCCTTTCTTTCGTATAATAGTACAGTACAGAATTAGTCTCTCAAATTCACTTGTAATTAGATATTATCTGCCCTGTCATTTTAATTAAGTTTCGTACCTATACTATATAATTTAATTACATTAATACGTCCTAACTACTACAATACACTTTTATTTTACTATAAAGTTTGTATTATGCATTGTACTTGACGATTTACCGATTTTTAATTCTAATTCTGTTCCAGCACAATTCTATTAATACCAATCTGTACTTTTCGATATTGTGCATGGTTTACAATTACATTTAAGAAAATCGCTAGAGCTTTAGTTAGACTTCCTTAATATAATTCTTATAAACTTTCGTTGATGTACAAACTAAGAAGCAGTTGCATGCGGGAAATAAAAATTCGAAAAGTACAATAGAGTAATTAGTAGTAGTCCGCAGTTTACAAATTACAAGTTTGAAAAAGTACTTGAAATTCACAAGTAACACTAGAAATAGATAGCAGACTGACTGACGATGACAATTAAGATATATATCGTAAGTAAACTTCCAAGTTTCGAAACATGTGACCTATTTCGCTTGAATATTTTAAGTGTATTATATAGTAGCTAGTTGAATAGTAAATGTAAATACCATCAAAACGTATCAAATCACAATTGGTCAAAAACTCACAAAGTTGTTATGTTATCCGTAGTACTATTATTTCTAAATTCTTAGACAAGACAGGGTTAGGTTTAGCTTTAGTTTTGTTGTTCACAGGACTTAGGTTGGTTGTATTGGGATTCGATAGTTTAACTACAATATTAAGTATTTTCTACAGTTTATCATTACTTATTACTAATCCCCTCACATCACGATGGGATAAAAGGACTTGCGCTGTGTCTTAGCTGATTACTATTAAAAAACGGGAAATTGCTGGAGCCTGAGTGCGAAGGGGATCCTCCTGCAGATGATGCTGCTGGGGCTGAGGGACCACTTCCATTGCTGTTTGCCGCGACACTTGCACTGACGCTACCACTGCCACTTGCACTTACACTATCTGTTTTCAATTTAGAAGACTCAGAGGTTGTCGGTGTCAGTCTTGATGAGGAAGGTCCTGGTGGGCCAGCTGTTGACGGAGTGCCACTCCCGTTTGAGACTGGGATGCTACTGCCGACCGGCGTACCAGGACCAACTGTACTTCCAGGTAGAGGGGTAGTTGATGGAGGCTGGGGATTTCGACTTCTACTTAGCGAAGGAGTGTAGAACCGATCGTCGCTGTTGCTGTTGTAGAAGTTTGCCGGATTTTGACCTTCCGGTGCAGAGCACTGATATAATACTTGGGCCACAATTGCTGCTACTTTCTGCTCCAGAATTTGGCTCATCACCAATTGCAGGAGACGAGGCTCGTGATGAACAAACAATGCTCGGTTATCCGGATGCTTGGCCAGATTTAGAAGAGTTGTAGCTGCTCTCCTTAGCATGTCTAAACTGGTGCCCATTGCATCAGGATTATCTCTAAGTACTGAAAATCCGTGACTATTGGCAATATTCATAGCATTATGTTCAGCCTATAAGAGAAAAAGGAAAATAATTATTTAATAACCACTTTTTGCAATATTAATAAGTAAGGTAGACATTATTTGTATACTTTACCTGTTCAATAAATGAGATGAGCAATGAAATAGATGGAGTTTGTAACGCTATCGTTCTTGCAACGCCAGAGTCAGCCCCAGACAAGTAGGATAGTAAATTCACACTAAATTCCCTCCAAACATTATCTTCGGATTTCCATAATCCTCTTCCCAAAAGCTGACACAGTCTCTCGATTCTCGAATAAGGAGGAGTAGCCAAGAGTAAGTCCACATTTCCCTGAGTACAACTTAACTTGCATAAAGCTTCGATGGCTAATCTCTGAGGTGATAAATTAGAACCAGAACTTGGACTTAAGGTTGGGAAAGGATCTTGGCCATAGGCAGCTGGGCACACCGCCCAGTGCAAAAGTCCGTCTAAAATGGGCCTAGAAATTTCCTCAGAGTACTGACTCAAATCCATTTGACCGGAGATGTTAGCCAGCATGACGAGGACGTTTTCTCGGACGTGATGAATATACTCCCACCACCATTCATCCTCCTGATTCAAACTGGTGCAAGAATCCGCATCAATTTCTGCGGCAGCTGCAGCAGCAGCGATTGCCGCAAGTCCATCGTCAGACTCCTCTTCGTCTTCCTCAACTTCTGGTGGCGTGTCCGTAGTGGCATCCATATCGTCATCCCCATCACATTCAGGTTTCACTCTTTTTGAGCTGGATTTCCCTTTGAGAGGGTGATCATGATGAAGCAAAATAAGTTTCCCTAAAAGATTAAGGAATGGAGCACTCTTCCCAAATTCAACATCGTTTCCGGGCACAAAAGTCATGTTCCTAAGAATATTACAAAGAGATAAGCATCTCCTCGCAAGAGCATCCTGCGACTCTCCAACTTGATACAAGCTCGGCTCATCGCGAGTGTAGCACTCATCTTCGAATTCTTCCATTTTCCTTCGCTTGAGGGAACACCCAGGATCTTTAATACGAATCTCCCCGAATGCATTATTAGGAATGCCATTACTATTTGATGGAGTTGAATGATTTGTAGTTGTAATTGTATTCGTATTCGTATTCTGTAATTTGATGACTTTAGTATCACAGAAATCTGAGCTTGTGGACATATTTGAATTGTCACCACCCATCACGGCGTTATCACTACAGCTATTGGCTAACAGATTATTATCCGTTTCTTCTCCGTCAACGATCATGTTTTCAACAGAGTTCACTGGAATTTCACTCATGGCGTTCTCATTCTCCTCAGCGATATCCTTACGAAGCTGATCCAAATGGTCTACAACTTTGCACTTCTTTACATTACCATTACTAGAGTCCGTACCGTTTTCACTTCCATTACTGGAATTGCTCTTACTGAAAGGTCTAGGACTACTATTTGGAGCAGCCAAAAAGTTGGTCTGGCAGTTTTTCTTAACACCATTCTCACTTAAAGCACTTCCGAGGGAATTGGTGCTGTCCATACTGTTATTGTTGTTATTGATTAAAACAGGTGTGCTTGTGCTGGACGATGACTTATTAATGCTCGGGAAAGAGTTTCCATTTTGGCCAAACAGTTCACTCGGTATTTTTGTCTCACATCTGTATAACTCAGCGTCATATTGTTCCTCCTCCTCTTCTTCTTCTTCTCCCTCTTCCCCTTCTTTAGGCTCCTTCACTTTTACCACCACGGGGACTTTTAGCTTATCTTCGCGCTCTTTGGTTTCTTCGGCCCTACTACGAACCATCCGTACGAGAGGAACTATGTTTAAGTCTGATGAGAAAGATGTGACTACATGCCGTGTAATATCCATCGTGGCCCCTTGGTGGGGATTCACAAAAGTATCTGGATCGTTTCGAGTTTTCTCATCCATGTCCCAATCCCTTGGGCCAGGCGTCACAAAAGGTTCCTCATCTTTCCCGACGATTCCAACTTTTTTCCCACTCACTCGGCTCACTAAAGTGTAGTTAGTTGTACCTTGTAGAACTAGTGTACGATGTCCGTCTCTCGGGAAGTTTCTTAATGGTGTGCCAATATCAGGCTCCTCGTTCGAATTTTTGTTATTTGTTTCATACCATTTTCTTTGCTTTTCCTAAAGAAGAAAGAAAAAGAAAATGTTACGTCTCAGTTTTAGGCAACGTTTGCGGAAAATGAAATAGTTTAGGTACTACAATTAGCTAAAAATAGTGACATACTTTGGGTTCGTAGGTATCTTCGAATTTGTCTCCAGTAATTTCAATACCCACACTTTGGCCAAATATGAGAATGAGCGAGCGCTTCAAGTGTTCTAGAAGAATATCTAATAGTCCAGGAAGGTACGTTAAGGAAAAGTAAGATACAGACTGGTCATCATACAGAAGGACATTTAGAACATCAAGGGCCCATGTAGCTTCGGCCAAAAGTCCAGATTTAAGACACATGACGATTCTCCAAGCCTCAACAGGTGCCACGTCAGCCTGTGTAAATGAAATCAAAATTACAGTATCCGTTTCAACATCGTAGAACCTTAGTAATAATTAGAACGTTTTGTGCTAATCGTAAATTACTGTAATTTATGCATTGCTTGGAATATCTCGTAAAAAATTCAAGGAAATGTTTACCTTATGCAATTTCTTCCGCCTCGTGAGTACAGGAGTGATAGCTTCAATACTGTCTGTAGGAAAAACAATCTCCTTTTTAACCGGCACGGGAGCTGGAGGCATCGGCAATTGAGGAGAAAACTGCTGAGAAGATTGTGGAGGTTGAGGAGACAACGCAGGATGCGGTTGACTCTTTGAACTGGAAGTGGTGGAAGGTGACATGTGACTTGGTTGAGTTGTAAATCCCTTACTGTACATGTCTCCCTTGCTGCTTGGAAAAGATGGCCGAGATCCAGATCGCGAAGACCCCGGACCAGAAGACGGCGGCGAACTCCACGGTGGCTGTTGTGCAGAACTCGGCTGGG
Organism: Tomocerus mixtus; assembly: GCA_034694165.1. NCBI lineage: Eukaryota > Metazoa > Arthropoda > Collembola > Entomobryomorpha > Tomoceridae > Tomocerus > Tomocerus mixtus. The sequence goes on along the minus strand of JAQFYC010001373.1, from coordinate 9,629 downwards.
AAGCTGAGTTCGGTGGTTGTGGCTGTGGAGACACAGAAGCTCCCAATGTTTGCGAGTTTGGTCCATATCTTGATTGATCTTGTTGTGGAGGCCAAGTGGGCCCAGGGCTCTGGCCAGCAGCATTAGTTGGAGGAGCACTTGGTGGTCCAGATGGAGGAGGACCTCCTCTGGAGTTCGAATTCTGAGGCCATGGCTGAGGTGACGGAGCTTGTCCGGGTTGCGTTGATACCGGGAGGGCAGGTGCTCCTGGAGATTGAGATGGTACAGGAGGAGGCACCGTTGCTCCTGATGGCGGCAAACTAGACCCTGATGGTGGCAGGGGTGGTCCCCCTGGGTAAGGCCTTTGAGGCTGCTGTTGTTGAGGATATGGTCCGCTGGTATTCGGCCAACCTGTGCAACAGAACATTTAAGTTATTAGTTTCCTATTTATTTCTTATGCAATCAAAATTGCATAAGTATAAATATAAAATACGAAATAAAATAATTGCAAGTTAGATAGTTACATACAAAATGGTCAAATTGAATAAACATGCAGGTATACATTAAACAATCATATTTAGTAAACTACAAGTACATATAGTATACTTTATACTACAACTACTACCATTTACCATTCCCATGCAAATTATTAGTACCGTAACCATATCCATAACCAACAAAAGGCGATCCTCCAACTGCTTTTCTAATTCGGCCCCTCTCAGGATTAACTTGCTCTACGTATTCGTAACACACATCGTAGAAATTGTTGCAATTGCGTTCACAAAACATGTTTATTTTTGAAAATTTTGAATCTCCTTAATGCAAAACGAATTATGATAACTCTTACGTCTGAATCTGACTGAATCTACGCACAACAAAGCTTACTGCACATTTGGACAATAGTACTAGTAAATTTTTACTCGTCTCTTACAGGCCTGTACCAAATATGAGAACATTTAACCCGTAGTCCAATACTCATAAGTCTTTGTTTGAAAATTGATTGTCTATACATTCCTAACAATTAATTACTATTCGTAGAAATACATAAGGAAGATAAAATACAGGAAGTGTTACGTCAAAGTTTATAGGGCCACATTAGGCATTGTGCCAGCCAGGAGAAATGGCAAACAATAAAATTATCGACATACAATAATGTATTTAAAATGTAGACAAATATCGGTGTTTATTTTATAATATCTAGTTAACATCCTACGAGAGCGTGTTTCTGTCTTGCAAACAAGTAGACACATATTATATCTATAGATAGGTAAACGTAGCTCCTATTTCAATTTATCAGTCTAATAAATGGAGTAAGTTTAGGTAGGTACTTAAAATAATGCAAGCGATCGTATTCATGTCAGCCAAATTGGTATCCAAGCTGTATTTTCATGCAAGGAGGTAGATAGATATAGACGGAAATGATTGATGCAAAAGGTAAAAGTTAGTTATGTCCCAGTGCAAGGAAATGAACAGACCTTCGGGAGGAATCCATTGTTTGTGAGGGGGTAAAGTGGTGCTGGAGCTGACACTAACATGTGGTATCGGTACAGAAGGACTGGCCGCATTGGCCGATGGTGAGGGTGAGGGCGAAGATCTGGTGGGTGTCCCACTCCCAAGATCTCGCCCTGACGGCGGAGCCCCTACTGCTCCACCCCCAGATCCTCCAGGGTACATACCTCCAGGGAATCCTGGTCTTTGAACCTGAGCTTGAAGCCCCCCGTCTACAATACGTTCAGTTAGGCGTTTACACTACCACTAATTTTTGTTAAGTGACTTGTACGATATGTTAATATTAATTTTTACATACATTACATAAAGGTTAACATTTACAATGGTTAGTAATGTTAAAACAGTTAAGTTTACATCAAATTAAAATACGCACAGTACAGGTAAGGTTAATGTGCTGAAGGAATTCAATCCAAATGTGAATCTCGACTTCCAAATTGCAATTAGGTAACAACTATCCTCAATATTATTTCAATTATCGGTACTTACCATAAGGAGGCATCCTGTGCTGTTGAGGTGACGATTGAGGAGGATAACCGGGATATGGTTGATTTGCACCAGGAGCAACAGATCCGCCTGAATCTTTCTGTCCAGCTCCGGGGGGATATTCCATCCGTCTCATTTGACTTGGATGTGGTGGTGGCATGTGCTTACCACCAGGAGAAGCAGCTCCTTGTCCTGCAGGATAGCCCTTAATTCACAAAACAGATTAAATTAGAATTTTTAATAACAATCCTCATTTCTTATCATCATGCAAACAAATAAAATTGATCTCTAATAATAATAATAATAAATGTATTTTAAAAAGCAATTTTTGTAAACTCGTTTGTCTCTTGCGTTCATGCGTTTAGCAAGTTTTAAAAAGCAAAAGCGTTAACAGCAAAGATTGTTAATAAAACTAAACTGAAATGTTTATAAATGAGTAAATGATGTATGTATTTGTAGGTTGTAAAACATACTTGTGTGTCAGAAATATTAGGCGATTCATTAGAGGAGCTAGAACTAGGACTACCAATACTAGTAAGTAGCGCAGTGAGCGATTGCGAAGAACGATTGCGAGCAGAATTCAACAGTTTTCTCTAAATACAACAAATTACATAATGATACGAGTTAAACAATTAAGCAAGTTAAAATGTTGTGATTGCAAAATCACTACACATCCCAAAACATTATAAATTCCTATTCTGACAATGTTTTCACATGTCAAAAGTCCGAACCAATTATCAGCATTAAATTGTTAAACCGGTAAAATATAGAGCAATTGTAAACAAAAACAAAACCATAGCATACTTGCAGTGTGTGTTTAAGCGTAGAGATTTCTGGCGGTGTGGCTAACTGTCTCGCCAAGTGTGATTGTGACGTGTTCGAGGGTAGCTATAATAAAACGATACGTGAGAATAGAGAGCACAGACGAAACATGTTTTATCAATATATGTAATATGTACAATAAAATTATCCCGTTTTTAATTAAACTATAGATAAAAATATAGACAAAATTTACAAGTATTATTTGACAATCTGAGTCAAGAAGCTAGTAACCCCGAGACAATGTGAAAATGAATCAGAGGACCAATCCAAGCAAATGATAGTTTGTTATGTGCATTAATATTGGTATTGGTATTGTATGTCATTGTTTGTTTGTGAATTAAGTTTAAAAAAAAAACTTCATTAATAATAGCAGCAATTGTGTTAGTAAACTTGTTAAAATGTCCAAAATATTTTACATTATAATTCCATTGATCCAAAAAATGAGAATATATCAACCTATGTGAATATTTGACTTACTTGATCAGTCTGTTGCGGGGAAATGTAGAAATCTTGGTTAGGGTAACCATTCGGAGGTGGTTGTTGAGTAGAGGGTCCCTGGGCACTACTTGTTGGGGGATATGCTCCAGGGCGCTGTGGATGCGGAGCTGGAGGATAGCCCGCCGCGGAAGGAGGAGGACCCATAAATCTCTGTTGATCCTCTGGAGTAGACGCCGTCGGTGGAGTCTGTGACGTTTGCGATGGCGCCTGAGATTGCGGTGGCTGCTGACCAGGAGGGTAGCCACTTTGTGAGGTTGGTGGGCCACCAGCTCCTGGCGGTGTACTTTCAGGAGTTCCATAAGGAGGGTACATTGGTCTGCCTGGTGGCTGTGGTGGATATCCAGAGCCAGGTGGATTTCCATAAGGAGGTTGTTGGTTGTACGCGTCATGCGGCGCTGGAGGTGGAGGACCTCTTCCATATTCCGCTCCTGGAGGTGGAGGATACGGAGGGTAGTTGCCACCAGGTCCTTGGTATCCTAGAAAAACATATGTCATACAATCCATTATTATCAACGTCTAATTTACATAAAACATCAAGTCACATAACACAACGGGTGATTCATATAAATTGACAACATTTATATCTGGTACGTAAATACATCTTTCAGGTGACATGCTCTAAATAATAGATTCCATTTATCGGAATCGGTGGATTAATCACAACAACAACACTGAAAGCCATGTAGGTGTTTGTTCTTACAGCCTACTTAGCAAAAGTACACACTAGCTACATTGTATTGTGATACACTTGTGCAATTTAATATCAAACTAAATCGCTTTTTGTCTATGTATATAAATATAGCAGCAAGATCAAGCGTAAAGGGTAAATACACTAGGCGATACCAAATTATGAGCTATAATATCGCGATCAGTCAATCAACAATCAATGCAGAAGCTAAACGAAATCATATTCTGGTAACATAACGGCACATGCAATGCAATTCATTGGTCATGCAATGGAGTGGTGTTTACTTATTATATGAAAACACATCTTTTGGTTAACAAAGATAGAGAAACATTTAAATCTTTGAGAGACAGAAAAGCTTTGCCCATACTGATCTCCCGAAACGACTCGCAGAATAATAAGGAGTGATATCATTGAGTGTTTCTGACAAAGATATAGACACTGATTTAGATTTTAGGATCGAGTGGAATGGTGAAGGTGAAGGGGGATGATAAAGATGAGTGAAAGTGAGAGGAAACTTTTGGTAGACAGATATACAGTATACTCATCTCTACAAAAAGTTGACAGTTGACAGTAGACAGAGAGAGACAGACAGACAGACGCATGAGACGTACCAGAAGGTGGAGGAGTCGAAAACGGAGGATAATAATTGGCCCTACCCTGTTGATGGTTATGAGACTGCTGATATTGATGCATGTATTGGTTTTGAGTTTGATTCTGAGTTTGAATTTGGTTAGCAGGGTGCATGTCATCGAATGGATTCGACACACTCACATTCTTATCACCTATTATATCAATAATCAATCAGTCACAGACGGTAGAAAAATTTTCTTTTGCACACCACGTCACGTACTGCCTCAATCGGAGAGCTAACACTCTAATGTGACTTACTGAATACAATTTCGGGAACTTTCCGAGTAAGATAAAATATTTGATATTAAGTATGACAATTACGAACCCTAACTTTGCTAAGTACATCATAATGTAAATCCATTCCTTAAATAAGGAGAAGGAAAGAAGCTTGACTAATAAAATGTAAACACTAGAAACTGTAAAGAGGGTAGGTATGGGAAATGGGATAGGAATTCTGAATTCACCGAGGTACTTCCCATTTTGAGGAGTCTAACACTAGCAATCAATATATTATGTGGCAGTTGTGGTACAATAATAACAATGTGGCACAAGTGAAGAAATCAGACCGAGCGCTAATTAATTTAAATGCTAACTAATAAATTAAGTAACAGCCGAAAAGAAGGTAAGATCTCATTCTCTTAACAATTCATAAAGCTCTTGTATTTCGTATACAATGAGCAAGGTCTACTGAAAATCTTAAATTGGTAGTAAAGTAAATAGGAAGCCAAAGCGATTAAAATCCAACTCTAGTAAAATAATTCTACATATAAAACTCAATTGGCCAAAGATGATAAATTCAATGGCATTCCTTTGAATTCATTCAAAAATTAATTCAATTCAGGTTATTTAAAGTACTACTCATTACTGAAATATATTATTATAATATAATACGGAAGGTTGATTGTTAAACATTATATTCATGTTGTTCCAGATAGTAAATATTACCATACGATCTATAAATACTAACCAGGATGCTGAGACTGGGGAGAAGGTTGTGACTGCTGCTGCTGTTGTTGTTGGGAAGCAGCTGGAGGAGGTGGAGGTCTTTGCATCGAAGACCCACCGGCAGGTCCTTGTTGATTAATTTGATTATATTCTGAAGGAGGAGCCCCGGCATATTGAGGAGGATAACTAGAAAAGCCATCCATAGAGGAATTTGTATTGTTGGCAGGTCCCGGGAAAGAGTCTTGAGAATTGGAAGAGCCCGGTGATGGAACTGGTGCCACTTTTGGCCCCTTCTTCTTCGACGTCAATTCCACTTGATTAATTAGTGGTTGAGGATCTATTCCCCCTCGGTCGAATTTACATTCGAATGGAAGTAAATGCTTTGTATAGTGTTTTCTCAGAGTGTAAGCTGCACTTGACGAGGCTCCTATACCTAAACTACCTGCAATATCTTTCCAAGTCTTGTTTTTCGTAACCTAAAATGAAGAGCATAAGAATTATTATTTAGACCTAAGTAAGCCTATGCATAATAATTATAATTTAATAACATTGTCAAAATATTTACCTCAAGAAATCCGCTTCGTTCTTTCACCAAAAAATACAATCTGAAGAGATCAAGAGGATTTTTTGAGATGGTAGGACAAGCAGATATGGGAGTTCCATGCTCCTCCATAAATTGAAGTAGCTTGTCCAGAAACATTCGTCGATCGGGATTATCATCCATTTCATATAGTTTGTTTAAGCTGTCCGGCTTCTGTACAACCAGCAGAACCAAAAAAGATTAGTCAAAATTAGTACAATGTTTACCCTAGAAAACACTAACATAAGTAAAAGAAATAAAAAGTTATGAATAGTAAGAAATAATTTGGTGAAAAAAACAAAAAAAGATGTCCTACTTTTTTTACCTTCGCTTTCGGTCTAAAGTGTTCGCTTGGTGGTGGGGGGTGACTATTCAAACCCTTTAAACATCAAAGTGCATTAAGTGCATTGGTCTCTTAAGATTAGTTAGCAATATTGTCAATTATAAAGCTTTGTGTTAATACAGTCAGTAGATGTACTAACTAAAACATAAATTGATTAATTTGATTGTTATCAAACTAATCAATTTAATTTTATAAATTGAGAGTGAGTACAAACAGACGTTTAATTGTGATTGAAAAACATTTATTAGCAACTGACAACAATGGCAAATATTGAGTTAGCAATTGTTAGGTTAATTTTAGTTTGTAAAGCTTACGGGACTGGCGGGTGTTCTTGGCCAGCCAGGACTATTCATGTCGCCGTAACCATCATCATGTATTGAGCTCATACTTGCATTCCCAGGGGACGGTACAGCATTTGGAGTTGGAGGATGACTCGGGTAATTTGCATGACTTACTGAGCCTTCCTTACGTAACTTTGGCATTGCTGGTCCGTCATCCCCACCAGAAGCTATAATCAAAGCGATCATTTAATTATTTGTTTCATAATTGAAGTAGCAATACGTAAATCTGTGTGATATTCGTGATATTAAAATGATGAAAATATCGTTACCTCCTGACGCATTGGAAATTGTTGATTGTTGAGAAGCGTCGTCAATTGAATCAGGCCCAACTGACACAATATTTGGTGGATTTTGGTTACTACTATTTGAATTAGAACTTTCCTCCGCATCTGCATGTGAAGAATGAGGTGGTGGCGGAGGTAAATGAGGAGGATGGTGAGACCCAGGATGTCCCAGCGGTTGCTGCTGAGGGGGTGGAGGTGTCTGTGATGAAGAGGGCATGTTTGACGTTGATGGAGGTCCCATAGGACCGGGATAACCACCAGCAGGAGGCTGGTGACCAGGCGGACCAGGAAACCTACCCCCCATTTTGTGTTGTAAATGCTCCTTGAGATAATGAGGAGGATGAGATCGTGAGTTTGAATTCGGAGGCAACTGTTGTTGAGATGGGGAACTTTGTTGTTGGCCTGGCCATGATTGCGGCGGTGGCGGGCCTTGTTGCTGCTGTCCTGGAGTTGGAGGCCCTCCATACTGAGGAGGAGGATAAGGGCTATACTGATTCGGTCCTGGCGGAGGTGCAACATGATTTGGAAGTCCATGCCGCGGAGGAGGATAATTGTTTGGTGGTATTGGCTGTGAATTTGGACCTGGTGGGTACGGGCCTATCATTGCTCCATGTGGGTGTTGTTGTGGTTGTGGTCTCCCAGGAGGGTATCCTTGTTGCCATTGCTGTTGTTGTTGGTAATGTTGTCCTGGTCCTAATTGGCCTGGATGACTTAATTTTCCACCACCACTAGTTTGATACATATGATGCGGTGGAGGGGCCATTGGTTGCTGTCCAGTATAGGAACCACCTGGAACGACACAACAAATAAAATATCGTATTAAAACCAAAATCAAACATATATTTTTCATTTACGAAATATTTACAAATGGAAGCTCCTATACCTTGACCTGTAGGCATGGGTGACTGACTTATTCGTGGTTGTCCGTTTCCGTCAGATTGACTACTGGAAGGTCGCGGGGGCATCGGAATGTTTTGATTTCCTGTGTAACCAGAAAGAACCCCAAATTAGAAATTTACACTCAAAATGATTGGAAAATTATTAACCAAAATCTAATAGTTATTGTGTCTTATTACATTTTGTCACCTATGTACTTACACCCTAAAAACTAAATGTAACAACTAAAACTGGGGGACAACTAAACTGTCAAAAAGACAACAAATAGCGAAACACTCTTCTGGAAAACATAAACATGGACAACAACAAGGAAATCTGCGAGTTTCAAACATAGGCACTTAAACCCAGGGATATCTTTTACACTCTCTAGCCCTACGAGATTTTCCCACCTCAGACAAATATATTATCGTTTCTGCTTGTGGGCAACAGAATGACACTTTACGGTGCAGTGCATTATTCGTGTACATCTGACATCTACTTAAACGTGACAACTAAAAGACAATTTAATTGCAATGTGTCCAATCTTAACTCCTATATAAGTCATGTAAATTAACTACCATTCTTAGGAAAGAATTTCCAGCTTATTGCATGTTGTTAAAGTTAATTCACACTAAGCATCAATAAATAAATCAAAACACACAAATAGGTAATCAAATCCAAAACGTCAATTCCATCCACAGTTTGATTCGTCATCTACTTAATATAATGCAAAAGACCAGAAATATGTCAAATATATACCTACTTACAAGAACACACACATATAAGGTATCGGGGGACGGGGGAAATAGTTTATACACATAAATACATTTATATGGAGTAACGGGCTTATTTTAATTTTAAAATGTATATATCAGTATTAGACTTAGACTTTTAATACTTATGTGATCAATGTGACCCTTCACCGAGGCCGAGCTTGCAAATCTATATTTGTCTGATATGTAACAATACTTAACTTTACTTTCACTGTACCTTCGTCCATTTTTTCTACTTAAAAGGAAAAGTAATCGTATAGATAGTAAAGAGGCAAATCCTTGTTCACAAATCTTGTTAACGTTTGAGAAACAAACTAAACAGCAGCTGCAGTTATTAATTATTTATATGTATGTCCAAAAGCAACGAGGATTTTAAAAACTGTCTCAATTTTTAACTACATTTCTTCTTTCTTTATGACCATAATGCCAATTCGTTATTGGACTGACTTACTGAATACACAAAGTATTGTAAACGCGTTGTCCCTGTCCCTTCCTTACTAAAAGGACATACATAAATGCAAATTATGAGATAAATACATAGATAAAGCTACTTATTGAAATGAAATATATACAGTCTTTAGTTAAATTGTCTACATACATACATGTATGCAAGTTACACAGAACTAGGTATGGAATATATATAGGTACGAAATTCTATAGCTATATACTTAAGCTTTTTGTGTAGTCCGGCATTAATAGTGAATATGTATACATTTGCATACTAGTAAATAAACGAATTGCAGATATCTGTACTACTGTTTGCATAATCATTCGTTAAGAGAAGTCACAAACATGTATATCCATAGGCGTAGCCACGGGGTGGCCAGAGTGGCCAATGGCCACCCTGGAAAACAGGTGGGTGGCCAACCAATGCATTT